>APFE031559125.1:69189-91039 GCA_000404065.3 Pinus taeda
TGTAGGGTAGTTTTCTTTCGGACAAGCTTGATTTACATCCCTATAATCGACGCACACTCTAATCGTTCCTTGTTTTTTCATTACGGGAACAATATTTGATACCCAATCGGTTAGAGGAACCGGGTAAATAAAACCAGCATGGAGGAGTTTTTCAACTTCTACCTTGATGGCAGCAGCTTTCTTCGGATGCACCTGCCGAAGCCGTTGTCATACCGGTTTGACATCTAGATACATCTTAATTTCATGTTCAACTATGCTCAAGTCAATGCTTGCATTTCATCATATGACCAAGCAAAGACATTTCTAAACTCACGAAAAAGAGTGTAATATACTTCCAGTTCTGCAGGAGAAAAAGATTTGTCAACATGAATATTCTCTACAACATTTGTTTTGGTCGATATATTTATGGCGATAGTCTCTTCAATATTGGATAGGTTTTGCTCGGAATCCACCGTATTTATAGTATTTGACAGAAAATAAAAAACTGAGGGATGATTAAGGTCACTGGAATTAACCTCCTTACAATCTGGAAGATGGGAACGATGGTGGTAATCTTCCCATGGTGCCCCATCAATCATCATTGACTGAACAATTCCTTCATCTGTAGAATGTCTTGCGACCAAGGATCTGAAGGGGTGCCATATTCCTTAGACCTATCTATCCACACACTTGATGAGTGTTGATTCGGGTTTGCCTCCCATGCCGAAAACATTGATTGCTACAATATTTCTATTGGGCTTAGAGGCAATACCTGTAGATGATCCATGTTAATATCATTTTGGGACATCTTTTGAATAGAAGACATCATATTACAGGTTCCCACTGTTGCCATTTCTGCCAAATTAATTGGAGGGGGTAGGGAAAAAGTCCCCATTAATGTAGGGTCTTTTAATAGGCCTACTCTGATATTTTGAAGCGAATGAGGGCGTCCATGGATCATCGGAATGCTTCCCGTAACTTGTGAACTGTTGGGGAGAAATGTTTGTTGGTCGACGACTGTAATTCCTCCTTGGAAGGGAAATGCAACCTTCCTGAAGTATGTCGACACAATGTTAGCCATAGCATATATCCAGGTCCTTCCCAGTAGGATGTTGTAATCGAGGTTTCAGTCGATAACTTCAGCATCAATTTCTACTGTTTTTCCCCCCAGTTTGACTTGTAAGTTACTCAATATCCCATATGGGGTGTATGTTCGTCCATCAAATGCCTTTAATGTCGTCGACAATCACGACAAGGGTGGAGATCCTAAAGTTTTCCAGCAACTCATCGACATAATACATGTTGATGCCCCCTCATCAATAATTGTTCGATGAACAGTTTTGTTGAGGGATTTCACTTTAATAAGGAAAGCTAGTTGATCTGGTAACTAAGGGTCACATCCTTTGTGATTAAAGGCCACAAGATTGGAATCCATTGGGTCAATCCCACCTATTGCTGACAGTAAAGCCTGCTTTTGGGAGGGGCAATTTTGCAGTACCTCAAGTGTCGACATAGCTGATGGCGATTGGGCCAGATCCTCCACTATATTATAATGTTGTGTTGCTCTGGCATGAGGATTAAACGTCGATTTGTGTACTACTCCCTTTGGCAGTTTTATCATTAGTTCAGGAGTGATGGGTGGCACAACTTCGGTTGAAGTTGTGGTCGAACTACTAGGTTGATTGTTATCCTTATTGTTCGACATCTATGGATTCCCATAATCTTTATTCCTTGTCGATATCAAAGCATCATTTAGCTGCTTCGAAACAGACAACATTAGCACTTGGGACGAGGAAGCATTTTCACTAGAAACCAGATTTGGTCCTAGGTTCAGAAACGGATCAGTCAATACTGCTGAGGTTTTTGAACTCTTGAAGAATTTTCTTAGCTCAGCTTTATATGGACACTCTCTTGTCCAATGATCCTCATCACATATGAAGCATGGATGACTTGGTTTCCTATCTCCATAAGGGTTTGCAGAAGATTTTTCAGGATATGGCTCCTCCTATTTCTTCTTCTTCCCTTTCTTTTTCTTCTTTCCTCCTGGTTGCTTGGGTTCTTTGCCTTTGTCAGTCGACAAGGCATTTACTTCTGAGGTGAGAAGTTCTTCATTTGCATTTTGACTTGAAACCGTATGGGCTTTCTTTGAGGTAGCCTTTACGGCTTTTGTGCTAGTCACACCTATCATGCCATCGCCAGCATGAGAGTCTTTGTTTGATTTAGGAGGGGAAGGAATGGAAAATTATAGTCTAGGAGAATCAGGGATTTTATCGTAGAGCGTGCCAGACTGTGTATATATCAAGTCTAGATATTATGCACGAGCAATAACTTGCTCTTCAGTGACGGCTCCTCCCTTTGCCACATCTTCTATAATAGAAGGTAATAATGACTAAATAAACCATTCAGCTAACAGTTGATCAAGAACATATGTTTTTACCATTCTACGATGATGTTGCCACTCATGAATATGATCGGATATGTGAGTGGTCGTAGTTTGTTTGAAATTGGTAAGAAGCTCTGTTCCCATTTCGTACCTTATGGGTAACTGAAAATGGGTTAAAAAGGTTGTGGCTAGGGTACTGAAGTTGTCAAACGAAGCTCTATGCAATTCGATATACCATTTTGTTTCCAGACCAATTAACGTTCACTGAAAAAGGCGAAGCTTGCTCAAATCATCGTTGAGAGTGTTTGATGAACACCACAGATGAAAAGTCATCACATGATTCGATGGGTTTTCACCTGGATTTCCATTAAATTTAGGAATATCTGACATAAGTTTATGAGGAATCGTTGGCCACCAAGGGGCGTAATCAATTGGAACGTTCGTTAGTCGATTTAGATCCGGTAACTCTAAAGTCGCCATGAAAGGCAACTGTTGATTCAGGCTCGGTGAAGCATACCTAGGATAAGATGGAATTACCTGAGCAGTTGGCCTTTGCATATGAGCATAATCCATTTGATGCTAGTAACTTTGGTAAGGTTGATGGGCATGACCATTATGATATGATTGATGTTGACCATTTTGAATATACGGCTGCCCATTACTTGCAAAGACTTGTTGCTCAGATCCTTGGTAAGCTTGTTGGAATTGCGGTTGTTGGTATTGTACCAGCCATGGTTGTGAAGCCATGAGATGTTGCCCAGTACTGACTGTTCGACCAAGATGAGGGGTAATGGTCCCTGTTTGAACCTGGGTCATTCCACTAGTCAGTGATTGTGGTTGTGTCACAGGGACAAGAGGTTGTTGTATTATGACCTGAGAAACCTGAGGTTGGCATACAAAAGGCAACGCTTGTACTTGCGACACCATCATGATAGCCATCGTAGTGGGGATATTTGGCACAGGTAAACTTTGTTGCATCGAGTATACAACTCTTGATTATTGAGGCAATATTGGCACCCAACCACTAGATGTAATTCCAGCATAACCTGAATTCTGTTGTGAACTCTCGTATGGTTGTCCTCCCGGAGGAGAAAATGAAAGGGTATACTACCCTCCATACGGTGGTAACCCAGTGTTCAAAGGAATGATTTGCCTTTGGGGACCGGATTGCCCAAATTGACACTGCAAAGGATCAATTTGTTGAGACTCAACATAAAAGATTCCAGATCTTATTCCAGATGAACAAATGGGAATAGTCCATACTGTCAAAACAGCCCCTGGATGGGCTCCATCCAGAGATTGAGAGCTAGTTGGGACAGATGGTACACTGGCGAACATTGTCGGGGTAGCAGCAAGAAGTTCTGCAGTTGTTGTGTTGGATGACACTGTTCTAGATGTTGACAGTTGTTCAGACATATTTAGTCTATCCAAAATATTCCTCAGTGATTCTTCAGGAACTTTCGATGGTGGGAGACTAACTTCTGATGAAGAAGGATATAGGGTGATCTCAGCTCCAAATTGCGATGGAGCATTAGATGGAGGATCCTCCACAATCTCTTCTATGGCAATCAATCCAGGAAGAAGAGGTAGACCGTCAGGTCTGTAAAATATTTCTGGTGCTGAAGAAGGATTAGGTTCTACAACGACTAATGTTTGGGGAGTAACACCTTCCAAATAAACTATAGATGGAGCTGGTTCGGGAATAGAAGTGTTTACCGTCACACTAGGATCAATTGTAATATCCTTTTGTGGCTGCGGAATTTATTTTGTAGAGGCAAGGATACCAGAAATGTTCGGAGTAACCGGAGTCTCTGAGGATGTCGGAGTATTTTCTCCAACTAAACTTGGGGACTTCGATCCGGTCAAACGAGTTCGCTTTGTCTGGAATAGTTTCGTTTCTGGAGTCAACGATGGTTGACTTGTTAGCCTTCACGAACGACAGGGTTTTGATTGACTTTCTTCCATGATTGCGGATTACTTGATCAACTCAAAATAAAAGGGGAAAATTATTCTAAATTAAATGAATTTTAGATGCTTTGACACAACTTGTTTTTTCAATTTTGAAGAGTTGAGAAAAAACAAAAGATGACTCTAGTCACCTTCGATTTTTAATGAGCCTGAAGTGACAAGTGCTCAGATGGACCTTTTCCTTTAAGGAGTCTGAAAAGGAATGAAAGAGACTTCTCTGGAAATCTAGAAAGAGGGATTACCAAACCAATCGCAAAACTGCAGAATACTTTTTACGGTATGACAGTCAATCTTCCCAAATGTTGTGTTCAGTGCATTGCGATCAATAGGGCGACAGACACGACTTCCTAAGGATAAAGGATATAGCCTATTTTGGTCTCCCAATATATACTCGACGGTACGTGGGAGCACATGTTCGTACTAGCACTTGTCATCTCAAAGTGGAGGAATCACCCAACCAACAATGAAAACAACAGTTACCAGGTTTTACGATGCCGGAATACGTCTCTAGCCTAGACTTCTAGATGTTGTGCGTTAGGTTCCAAAGCGTTTTTAGATCCATTAAATTTATTTTATAGTTGATCTTGTTTAAAAATTTGCCTTTCAGGTTCACCGTGTGATGTGTATACAATTCCTAAAATGCAGTCTAAGATGATAAACAAATGTTTAATCTTCTTTTGGCAATGAAAATCCTAGTTACTAAGGAAAGAGAACTAAGGTTCTTTCAACAAAGAGCACAGAGAACACACTAAATGCATTGTCCTAAATCAAACCAAGTAGTCTCAATGAAAATGCACATGCATGTATTTGTTTTCAGCCTTCTTAATGTATGAATGACAAGAAGAACGCTAAATGCAAATCTAAATTATTTTCCAAAGTGAAAATACTAACAAATTTCTTTTTCAAAATGAAGTGAAGATAAGGATGACACTTTGTGATTTCAAAATTAAAATTGTTTTTCGACACTTGAAAAACTACTAATTAAAATCACATACAAGAGTAACAGTACAATCGACTATCAAGAACAATGGGATTCTCTTCTATGACTAACAACGACACTTGAGACACTTTCAGATCAAGAAATGACAGTCTGATTACGCTACTTCTTTGTAAAAGAGAACTGGAAATGGTACACAATACATAAAAACACTTACAGTTCTTTTCATAATGGAGGCGGAATGATGGAAGAGAAGAGGGTTTCCACAGAGATATACTGACCACAGACAGCAAAACTCTTGAATAGAACTGAAAAGAGTGAAGAAAAACCAAAGTCTGAAGGTAAAATTAACCTTCCCTGACCATTGCACCTGTCACACAGGGAATCCAGTATGCAACACACCTACTGCACACGGGAAGTGCGATGCATACAGACTGCCTTGAAGGGAGGGTGAGATGGTACCAGTGCGAGAATTTTATCTAGTCTTTGATCACAATTTGTAGCTCAGTTCAGGGATTTAGGTCGAGTAAGTGATGTTCAGTAAATATAAATCACAGGGGTTGATCTAAGGAGGTTACTAGGGCCACCACTTAGGGAAATTAGAGTATTTACAGATCGATTTTTCAATTTATAAACAAAACTCGGAGATAGACTGAAGCAACATTGATCTACTTTGCACTTGCATAGAAAATGCAGTTCGAAGGCTAGCTGGCTTGACTTCGGGCTTCGTCTGTAAGTTTATAAAGAAAACAAAAATAGAATAACAAACAATCTATTCGCTCCCCTGTGGAGTCGCCATTTTGTTACCGGGAATAGTGTCCACTCGGAGCTGCTATTCCCACTAAGACTGGTAGCTATCTTAGAAACAAACAAGTAAAGGCTACTTTCGCTTTCCTTTATGAAAAATAGATAAGAGTGGAACAAAGGACACCAACGTTAGTCTTGCGCTTGGTTCCTTGCTTGATTCCTCTCCTTCCTGATAGATCTTTGCAGCTTCTTCTTCGTCTGCCCAACTTCAAAGAGTACCTGTGGAATCAAAGCAGCATAATACTATCGAAGAACAGAGATCTATATTCATAAATAACATAGGACCAGATATGTATTAACCACACAAATGCATATAAAATCAAACATACAAGAATGTGGAGGAAAACTTGAATAGATTTATTAATATCAAGAATAGCAAGAGGATTACAACAAATTATTCTGACCCAGCATCATCCTCCAGCAAGAAAGCCCTTCTTCACCTCAAGTAAAGCTTAGATCACCTAACACTATGAATTTTCACCATAAAACCAACAACACTTCTCTACAAGATACAATATTCTAGCCTCTAACCTTTGGATCTCTGGGATGAGAGATCCATATATAGATATTTGCAAAGGTGTGAGTCAGCTCTGGGTTTTTTGATTGGTGTCTTCTCTCTGATAGTTCTTGGTTCCACTTGGAGATTTCATTGATCTCTTACTCATCCTTGAGTGAATTCTGAGAGGCAAGTGTCATATGAGAAGTTTCTAGAAGATTCCTTGATCATCCACTTAGCAAACTGTCTGTGCCACTTGTCTATTCTTGTCCATCGCACCCTGTAGAAGGAACTTTCAGTATGCATCGCACCTCCCGTGTGTATTAGGTGAGATGCATCACACCCTCTACACTAGGCATTCAGTATGGTCCATTTATGACCAGTTCTGAGCAGTTTTCTGTGGAGAACTTTTGGGAGATGATGTAATCAGCTGACCTTGTTCCTTTAGGTAGTGAAGCAACACTTTTAGGGACTTTAGAGCCCTCAATTTATCGAAATTTATGATTGGGGTTGCAGTGCCCAAAAATATCTATAACACACATACCTCTAAATGCCTAGGAGACATCCTTGGTTGAAAAATCCCTCAAATTCAAGCACTAGAATTCATTGACTCAAATTAATCTATAAAATTGATAGTTGGACTTTATGTTCTCTTAACATCACATGCCATTTAGTCCTTCTCAATTTTTTTTTTGTAAGAAGTTACTATTTACTTTTGTTCTACCTTAGTTGTGGCTAAATCCATACTTAAATTCATTACCTCTTTCATGCACTCCTTTATTTGAGAATGTGTGTTGAGCATGTTGGCAGTTGTTGTCATTGATGTCAAGTGTATGTTGTTGATGTCAAGCAACGTCAAGTTTAGGGGACAATTTTGAGTTTGTCATCCATGAGGCTTATGTTGATAATGATGTCTTATTTGTTTTTATTAAAAATGTTCTAAACCTATGATGACTTGGTTATTTCATGAGAAACGTTCTTTGTAGGAATTTTTCCTGCAGGTAACTTGTTCAAAATCACATGAAAAGTGCTTGGTTGGATATTCCTCTCAAATAAATTTCTAGTGGTATATAACACTTAGCATAACTCCCAAGGGATGAGGATAAATCAAGTTTTGAAGTATTTAAATTCAAGTATGGTTCTAAAGGCTCATGGTTCTAGCATGGACCCATCACTAGGTTGGTGCCAAAAGAAAAAGTTAAGAGCTTAGGAGGGAGAGTGATGGCCAATAGGCAATGGAGCGGCGAGACATTGGTCATAGTTCTTGGTCACCAAGGAGTTGACAAAAAGTGTCTAGTTTCTTATCAGACCACCCGATCTAATCGATGTTCACACAATAGAACATACGATGGGTGGCGAGTGGTAATGGAACTTGTCATAGTCCCTGGCCACAAGGGGCATGATAGTTTATGCCTAGGCACTTATCAAAATGCCCAACCCAAACATTGAGCATAGGTGAGGTGGAAAGTGGCAAGCTTTGGCACATTTTTCAAGGTGCAAAATGGTAATATTGTGACATGGATGACACAATGGAATGCATGTGAAAAAATAAATGACATGGAACTATGAGGTGAGGGCACATGGTAGGCTGATTTGGAAATTTTGGGTGGCCAAGTGGTCCTTTTATAAGTGACATGTGGCATGACACATGGTAGAAAGTGATGTGGAAGTGACATGGCATGAAAAGTTGTAAACAACCAATGTGGCATATGAGGTGGGAGAGCCTTGGGATTCTCACCAAGAAACAATTTTGTAAGGCTTTTCAATGCTACACAAACTAGCCAATGAGTGACGAGCAAAAATCGGTGGCGAATAGACGAGCTTTGGTAGTTGGTGATGTCTGATAGATGGAAAGTTTCATAGGAGATAACATTTTGTCTATTAGGCCATAAGAACAACTTCGTTAGCATTGAAGCAGAAGCGATGAGCAGCAAGTGCCAGGTTCTACCATTTGTCACATGAGGATTTACACAAGCACTTGAGGCATATTGGCCACTAGATCCCCAGTAATGAAACATGATTCACTATTGTCGATGAAAGTTAAGCTTCTAGTTTAGACCCCTGATCTTGTTCATAGAGGGAGTATATGAATAGGGCCTTAAAATGAAATATTATTGCATCAGGTGCCAAATTATTGTTGAATGTGTTAAGGTCAAGGTTGCTGCTCATGGTCATCAACATTATGAGAGTTAACTTAGGGATGTGATAAAAAATCTACAACTATTAGATAACCATATCCCAATTAAATTATTTGGAGGGAATGAGGTCCATGAGTAGGCAGGTCAAAGTCTGAATGCATATGAAAGGCATAAATATAACAACATGAACCTAAAGTGACATGAATTATGATGATTGTGAAGGTGAAAAGATGGTAGAAGATAAAAAAACATTGTGGTATTTTGTGAGAAGGAGTGAAGAAACATAAATTGTGTATAAGTTGAAGTTCCTAATTGGGAAAAATACTGGTGAAAAAGAGAGATAGTGGGAATGAGACGATTGGACAAAAGTTGAAGCTACTATATGTCATAAATCTAAATCATATAAGAGATAGAGTATGCAAGGAAGAGATGAGCAGAGGCTATAAGTGGAGATTGGGTGAAATCTAAAAACATTGTGTGTAAGAAAATTATAAATAATTAGAGACAAGGTGCTACAAAGAGAAGACCAGAGAAGTTTCACAAAATGAATATTAAAATTGTTTGTGAGGGGATTGCTGTATCCTTCAAGTAGGTGCCTAAAAACATGAGCAGGTTGGAACCTGCAAATAGTGGGAGTTGGTGCCTCCTATAGATTGGTGCCTACATAATTTTATGTCAATTGAAGTTGGTGCTTCCATTTACACTAAAATTGAAAGAATATTTGATGTTTTCTCCCATATGGGTTTTCACATGCATCTTATATGTATTTCTTATTTATTGTAGTAATGAATGTTCTTTTTTTTTAGCTAGATAAATAATTTTAAAATTTTACATAATATTGATTCACCCCCCATCTTAGTGTTATTCTAGTTTTAAACAATTGGTATTGGATCTAGTTCCTTCAGTGACAATCTAACAATTGGAAGGTAGATCTAAAATTTGAATCATGGCCAGCCAGGATGGAAGTCTTACTAACAAATCCCCTCTTTTTAACGGAACAAAATATACCTTTTAGAAAGTGAGAATTAGGACATAATTAATGTCCCTTGGTATGGATGTTCGAGATGCAACTTTGGATGCCTATGAAAATCCACCTATATTTGTTGATAGAGATGACAAGGCCAAGTTTTAATTTAATGCTAAAGTAATGAATGCAATCCTAAATGGAATGTCTAAATCATAATTTTTTAAATTTATGAATTTCATAAGTTCCAAAGAGATATGGGGTAATTTGAAGAACGACTATGAAGGTGATAGTAATTTAAATAAAACCAAATTCCAGTATATAGAATGGAATCTGAATCATTAGAAATAAATGAGGACGAGGATAGAAAAAACTTTCCTTCATGTAGATGGATAGTAAACAACATGAGAGGTCTTTATGAAACTATTAATGATTCCACAATAGTTCAAAATGTTTTGAGATCTCTTCCTGCTAGATTCAATGCCAAGGTATCAACTATTGAGGAGATGCAAGACCTCAACACATTAACGATGGATCAATACATGGAACATTTACTACCTATGAAATGAGAACTGTAAAGGGCATATTTACATCAAGGAAAGTAGCCTTTAAAGAAAATAGGAAGACCCAATATGACCAATAACTCTCAAGCTTTGGATCAAATAAAAGAGTCCAAATTTTCTAGAAGATTGAAGGAAGGAACTAGAAAATACAAATGTAATTTTCCTTTCAAATGTTTGAACTATGGAAAAGTAGGTCATTATGCATCTAAATGCCCATGCAAAAAGGAATAAACTAATCATAATAACAAGGAAAATAATAAGTATAGGAGAGTCAAGAAGGATAAGAGATTCAAGAAGAAAAACTTATATACCCAAAAAGATGGTAGCTTCTCAGAGGATAATAATGAATAATCCTCTAATGAAGAACAAACCGATGAATTCATGCTGATGGGAATAGTAACCCAAAAAGGACATGATGAATGTGAATTCAATGATGAAGAAGCTAAAATAGATTTGGAAGGTGAATTAATTAATGCCTTAGAAGAAATCAATAGAATTAGGAAAAATAATAAGCAAAAAAAAGAGTTGCTGATTAAATATGAAAGATAAGAGCACAAATCTAAAGATTCATCACTCCTAAAATTTAAGTTGGAGGAAGAAAATAAGTTTGAATACATTCTATTACAACAATTGGAAGTGAAGGGGAAGGAGTGTGAGAAACTAGAAGAATAAATATTCTCTGTTAGAAAAGGCTTAGGCACAACTCGATCAAAATTTGAAGTTTACTAAATTAGCTGAAATTTCAAGTGTCCAAAGATCTTCCCTTATCAAGGCTAGTTTGGGTTATGAAGGAGAAATAATCACCAAGAAACTTGAAGACAAAGAAACAATCAACTTTATTGAAGCACTCAAAGGACCTAATAGAAATGCAATCAAAAGAGATGATACAAATTAGAAACAATAAAAAGTAGAGAAGGACAAGAAGGCACTCAAGGGCGTACTAGAAATTCAACCACAAGAGATGATAAAAATCAGTAGCACCAAAAAGTGGAAAATGAAAACAAGGAACTCAAATTAAATAACAACAAGGTAACCAAAGGAAATGATAAAAATCAATAGCACCAGAAAGAATTAAATGATAACAAGGAAATAAGAACCATTAATTGAACTCAACAACAACAAAGGAGGGAAAATTACAACAATTCAATCAACCAAAAATATCAAGCAAGAAATTGGTAGAATCCTTATCCTACTCAAAGAGAAAGACATCAAATATTCAGAAGATCACATCTTCAAAGAAAAACTATTCCTAGGTATCAAAATATCTTCTATAGTTATTGTTATTCATGAACAAATGTTTTCCACAAGGTTTTAAATTGTAGAGCATACCTTAGAAACAATTTTATAAGAAATAAAAGAAATTAATTTTATCAATCAAACAAAAATATCAAATTTGAAAATCCACGTAGAAATAATTCGAGGGACAACAATATTGTTTCTCCCTTATTTGATGTTATTGAATGATATAATTTTCATAACTTTCTACATAAAGCAACTGAGTGTAGAATTAGAAAATTTAGATCAACCTCTCAGTTCAACAAAATACAAGAAGAACTCAAGATTTGGAAGGAAAAGAAGGAAGAAAAGAAAGAAAAATGTGGCATTGTATTCTTTTCCCAAACAAAAGCAACTATTGGTATGTGGATAGTGGATGTTCCAGGCATATGACTAGTTATAGGAGTAAATTCTTATCACTAAATGGAAATAATACAAGAAATGTTACTTTTAGCAATGATGCTTTAGGAAAGATCAAGGGAAAAGACACATTGAGCTTGGACAATGGAAGAGGAAAAACTCATAATGTCCTTTTTGTAGATGGACTCAAGCAAAACCTATTGAGTTTTATTCAAATGTGTGAACATGTATATGATGTTAATTTTCACTCCCAAGGTTTTGAGATAAAGTCAACAAACACAAGAAAGGTAGTAGCAAAGGCTATGAAAACCTCAAATAATGTGTACATACTCAAGGAAGAAAATGAAAAGTATTATTTGGGGAAGATTGAAGAGAGTCGGTTGTGGCACAAAATTTTGGGACACTTGAATTTTGACCATATTGTGAAGCTTAGAAAAAATAAGCAGTAAGGGACTTGCCAAAAATTACTAAGCCAAACAATACAATTTGAAAATCATTCCAAATTGGCAAGCAAGTTTGAGTTCCCTTCAAAACCAAATAAAACACATGCACCAAGACTCTTTGACTAGTTCATATAGATTTATGTGGCCCCTCAAGTAGTGAGACTCCAAGTGGTGAGCGATACTTCATGTTGATTATTGACAATTACACCAGGCTTACATAGGTTGTGTTTTTAAGGGAGAAGTCAAAAGCATGTGAAAAGTTCAAAATTTTCAAAGCCTTGGTTGAGAACCAAACTAGTTGCAAATTAAAGTGTTTAAGGTTAAATAGGGGTGGGAATTTTACTTCAAATGGGTTTGATAAATTTTGTGATGAAAATGGCATAAAAATACCATTCACAATTGCAAACACTCCACAAAAAAATGGTGTGTTGAAAGGAAAAATAGATCAGTGTAACAAATGGCAAGATAAATGATGGATGGAATAAGTATATCAAATAATTTTTGGGTTGAAGTTGTTCATACAATAGTCCATATTTTAAACAAAGCAAATCATAGGTGAAACAATGACAAGAACCCCTATATGATATCCCCTAACTTGGAGTTATAATGTAAATTTGTATATGGTTAAGTGTGGATGTTTCTTTTATTTTGAGAACTTATTTGGAAACTAGTTTATTAATAATGTTGATAAATATTAAATGTTAATTTGTAATCGTTATGGTTTTAATGAAATAAAAAGGAGTTTGGAAATTCATGTTGAAGCTACACCTGACTGAAAAAGATAAGGTTGTAAGTTAAATCTTGGATATTTATTACCCATTCATCAAGTCCTAGACATCTAATCTGAATGATTAGATTGTTTATGATTATGGAAATGATTGATCCATAACTTCCCTAAAGGACATGATGTTGTCTTTGACATTGGGAAGTAGAGCTCATAAATGAGCTAGTAACTACGTGCCACTTGTTAGGTGAGGTGTGCCGGAAAATATAACTAGTTTTATTTTTTGTAATTTGTACCATTATGTAGTTTATGGAAAAATAAGAAGAAAATAAAAGGGAAAAATATTATTATTCCTATAGACAAGCATGTTCTTCATGATTCTAGGTTTTTGAGTCAAAGAGTCAAAGTTCTATTTGGACCTATTGTAAAAGAAACAAAAAAAATAATATTTAAATATGCATTTTTTGATTAAAAAACCCTCTAGATGCCAAGTCACCCTACCTGTCAAGTTGGCCCTGTTCCAAAGGACATGTCCATTCATACCCCTCTAGACAAGTATAAATAGAGAGAACTTGGAGCTCATTTGGAGACACAATTTTGTTGGATTTGATATGAAATTTCACAGAAGAAAGGAGGGCTGAATTTTGAGGAAAACAAGGTGTTGTATCGACTGGAAGACCCTCCAAAATTTTAGCCTATACTTAAATTTCGGAGCCTACTATCAATCCCGTGATCGTTCATTTCTTAGTCACTTATGGGTAAGATGATGATCTCAAGCTCCCCTCTTCAATATTAAGATTCGTTCGCTCTTTTATCTTTATATAGTATGTGTCATCTTTGGGTATGGGTATTATCACTTATCATGCAAAGGGAAGTTTGTTTTCCTTCAAGGGGAAATATTTGTGAGAATGGGTTGTTCTCATCACATATACATGTTTCACATTCATCTCATGCACTCTTGCAAAAGTCTCACCTTTATCCTCTTAAACTCCGTCATTGGAGCCGCACTTGTCGTAAGCTGCCATAAAGGTTGTTGCATTAAGAGAAGTATGTTTTTACATGTTTTACATGGTATATGTTGTATCACTACGTGTTTAAGTGTGTGATCGTAGTCAAGTTATATCATTATTCACACCAGTTCCACTGATCCCACACTTAATCAAATTCCATAGTTTCCCTATCAATGTGACCTCATCCAACTTCCCTGAACAACACACTTTTCATATGCAACCCTCAATATTTTCCCTTGCCTACTGGAACTACGCAATGCATGGAAATCCTAGCCTCCCTTGGCATCTAAAAATGTGTAGTTGTTTCCTCCATTGTCCTTCCCTTAGCTAGAACCCATTGTCTCCTAAAACTGCACAGTTTTGTCCCTCAGTGTTTCTAGGAAAACTAGTATTCATAAAGAATGCTAGCCCTCTAGGTTTGGAAGCTACCCTAGAAACAACATTTAAAAGAAATTCAATGATTTATTCTATGTGTAACATATAAGAGAAAGATAATGGAACCAACCTAGAACTTCTGCTTAATCCCTTGCTTGATCTCTCTCTCCTTTGGCAGATCCTGCAACTCCTCCCCATACTTAACATGCTTGGAGAGTATCTGCACAAGTACAAAAACAAAGAACTGTCAAAGAATTATGATCTATTACAACATAAACAATACAGAATCAGATATATAATGAACAAATGATAACATTCACAAATGATAACATTCGCAATTAAATAATCATATGGGAGAAAACTTGAAGAGTTTTATTAATAGAAAAGAGAATTACAACCCAGTTGTCTAATCCAACATCATCCTTCTAGCTTCAATCCTTCTTCACCTCATAAAATAGCAAGATCACACCAATAGGGATACAATGCTCTTTCCTTGATTACAAACTATCGGCACTTCCCTGCAATTCACAATCTTCCAGCCTTTTGATCTCTTGGATTGGAGATCCATTTATAGATTTTTGCAAGGGTATGAGTCATCCATGGGTTTTTATTAGTTTCATTCCACTTGTTACAATCAGTTCCACAAGAGAAGGGATTGGAGATTTCCTAGATCCCTTATTCATCTTTGGGCGAATTCAGAGAGGAGAGTGGCATAGAAGAAGTTTCTAGAAGATTCCATGAGCAACCAACTAACAAACTATCCCAAAAATTTGTCCATCCTTGCCCATCGCACCCTATAGAAGGCCTAAATAGTATGCATTGCACCCTAGTAGTGTACCACTTAGTATGCATCGCACTTTGCCAGTGGAGCAGTTAGTATGGTTCAATTTAGGCGGTTCAATTTAGGCAATTTCTGGATGGTTTCTCAGATGGAACTTTTGGGGAATGATGTATTTAGATGACTATGTTCCTTTAGGGTATGAAACAAATCTTTTAGGGGTTGACGAGCCCTAATACATCGACATATAAGTTTGGGGTTGATGTGCCCAAATATGTCTATAATAGTTTCCCCCTAAAGCATGAGGTCATAAATATACATGTCGAGTGAAATGCTTTCTCATGAGGATCTGAAGTTTCAAATTGGAAGGTGAGATGCATAAGTTACAATACAATACATCATCATAATATGATTTTCATGATCCAGCTTAGGGAGGCATTCCCATGCTCAGCTTTATAAATTTCATTTCATGTACATAAATCAGATAGTCGTCTACAGATACAGAATCGTGATTCTATAGATATAGAGTCGCAATCCATGATTAGGATGACCATTTATGTAGAGCCTTTATACATTTGATGTTTTTATATCCTTGAATATATTGCAGCCTGAATGGATGAAACTAGATCCGGGGTCTTCAAAATCGTTCAATCTTTGCCCGATGTACAAGTCAAACCATGTGAAGAGATGTCTGAAGTCGAACATGGAAAGACATCGCCTGATTACCAACCAATGATGTGATCTATTAACAGACACAAGAGGGATCACCAATAATGATAATGATCCTCAAGGTACTATAGTGTAATTCACGTGGTGTGAATACATGATCTGATGTCGAACACCACGCAAAAGCTTTTGGTCGAAGGCCATTGATGTCAACCTGTTGCTGGAAGTGAGAAACTTGCCATTGATGTATGCAAGCTTCAAAGCACTGAAAGGGTTGTTTCTAAGTCAACTTCTTGGATAATGAGCTGATGTCAACAATAAGTGACTCGTCGTAGGAGGGCCTTGATGTATCCCACATCTATGACATGAAACGAAGCAAATGATTTCTGGAGGTGAAAATGAATTGACAACACAAGGTTCAGGAATGGTGGTCATGAAAAAATGAAGGTAGGAGGTATTGTAGTGTATGAGATATTAACTAGATGGTGATTTCTCAACTAAATGACTTCTCTTGAACATGTTGGTGACACTGAGATGAATTGGTAGCGTTAACCCCAAAAGATGGATGGTATGGAAGACCAATGGTGTGATGACTGGTGAATGGAATAACCCAACCCAACTCAATAATGGAGATGAAGTGAAAGTGTCATGTTCAAGAGCGACTTGATACCATAAATTCTTCAAGTTTTTTCCCTTTCTTCTTGCCACCTGGTTGCTTTGGATTTTTGCCTTTGTTAGATGACACAACATTAATCTCTGAGGCAAGAGAATTGTCATTTGCATTTTGACTAGAAACAACAAGAGCTTAACCAGATGGACCTCTTGCGATTTGCGTGCTTGAGGAACCAATCACACCATCACCAACATGAGATTCCCTACTTAATTTAGGAGGAGGAATGGAAAAAGCTGGTCTAGGAGCGTCAAGAATTTTGTCGTAGAGTGTGCTAGATTATGTATAGATCAAATCTAAATATTGGGCACGAGCAATGACTTTCTCTTTAGTGACAACTCCTTTCGCCACATCCTCAGTGATAGATGGAAATAAGGACTTAATAAACCACTAAGCTAAAAGCTGATCAGGAACATACGTCTTTACCATTTTACGATGACACCGCCACTCATGAAAATGATCAGATGTGTGAGTAGACGTGGTCTATCTAAAATTGGTAAGGAGTTCTGTTCCAGTTTCGTACCTGATGGGTAACTGAAAGTGGGTTAGAAAAGTAGTGGCAAGGATGGTGAAGTTATCAAATGAAGCTCTAGGCAATCAATATACCATTTCACTGTTGGACCAGTAAGCATTCTCTGAAAAAGGAGAAGTCTAATTGAATCATCATTCAGAGTGTTAGATGAGCACCACAAATGAAAAGTCATTATGTGATTCGATGGATCTTCACCTAGATTTCCATTGAACTTAGGAATATCAGAGGGGAGTTTATGAGGAACCGCCGACCACCAAAGGGCATATCCAATTAGATCATTCATTAGCTGGTTCAAATCTGGTAATTCTAGAGTTGCTACAAAAGGCAACTGTTGATTCAGGTTAGGTGGAGCATACCCAGGATAAGATGGAGTCGCCTGAGCAGTAGGTCTTTGCATACTAGCATAAGGCATCTTTTGTTGGTAACCTTGATAAGGTTGTTGGACATAACCAGTATAGTGTGGTTGTTGATAATCGGTTTGAAAATGCGGCTATCCATAACCTACAAAGCCTTGTTGCCCAGTCCAAACTGAGGTTGGATTTGTTGGAATTGCGGTTGTTGGTATTGTGCTAGCCACAATTGTTGGACCATTTTCTATTGGCCAATATTGGAAGATTGACCAAGTTACAGATTGACAATACCCGTTAGTGCCTGAGTCATTCCAGATAAAGAAGCACTAACCTGAGGTTGCAGTTGAGTTGTAGAGACAAGTGGCTATTGTATCACAACCTGAGATACTTGAGTCTTCTACCTCGAAACTTAAGGTTGCGACGAAGAAGTAACAGGTTGAGGTTGAGACACAATAGGCTGTGCTTGTGTTTGCGACACAGTCATAATAGTAGGTGTAGTGGGAATATTCGACACAGGGCAGATAAGTTGCCTTGGATATACAACCCTTGGTGTTACACAGAAATTTGTCACCGTCCCTGTTACCCCTCTCCTGCATCTTCGAGGACTCATTGCAAGACCTATGAGAAGTGACATGACCTGCAAACACTTGCATTACATTCCCCTAAACTTGAGCTTCATTTGCCCTGAAGACATCTCTTGCTAAAAACCCATAAAAATAGCCCTTTTTCCATTGGCGCGGTTCCATAGTGCAACACTCACGCCAATGGGGGATATCCTCCAAAGACGGCGCGCCAGTTGGCGCTCTGTCATAGAGTCACACTCACGCCAACCATAATCACTGGTGTTTTTTAACAAACAACCAACGGAAGATTCATCTTAACAAATTCCTGGACTGAATCTATCTTGAGTTGGCTGGTTTGGCTACAGGTTTCCATAGAGAGGAAGTGGTTTGCCACCTCTCATGGAATCTTCTTTGATGATAAAGCCTATCCCATGATTATTGTGGATGATCCCAACTCCCCTTCCTCCATCTATAAAAGCTTGTCCATTTTCCTTGGCAAGCTAGTTCCAGGGTTCCAGAGTTCCAGAGATTGAGAATTGTCAAGTTTCCAAGAGCTTCATGCTGCAAGAGCCTTCTTCATTCCCATAAGGTCAAATCTAAGTAAGGAGATTCTTGTCCAATAAACAAGGAGAGAGAGGCTTGTTCCTACTCCCAACAATCTTTGCAAGACATGTGTTGCTAATTACCCAGCCAAAGGAGGATCTAAAGTCAGAACTATGGTTGTATTCTTCTTTGATTATTATCAATAAACGACTATTGTTATCATTCCACTTTTATTGTTCTTTGTAATGATGATGAGTTATATCCTTTCTGACTAATATATAGTTGCATATGTTGGATTTTATGCTTGTGTTTGTGTCGTTCTTTGTATGTGCAGGTGTCCATTCACGGAGATCGTGGGGATCATGATCTGCTGGAGCAAAGGAATAGGAGCGTAACCTCTTCTACAAGCACTAGCATTGGAATCCAGGTATACCCTCATCATTGGTCTTTAATTTGTAATTAGGAACTTGCACGGTAGTGTTGTATGATTGTTGCTAGACCTAGTCTAGGCTAGTAGGGATCGCCTCTGTCCGCAGAGGGGATTTACCTCCTCAACACTCAGTTTCTTTGGTAGTATTGGTATCCAACCACTAGATGTAATTCCAGTTTGACTTGAGTATTGTTGGAAACTCTCATATGGTTGTTGCCTAGGAGGAAACAATGAATAGGCATACTGCTCTCCGTATGGCAGTAGTCCAGTGTTTAAAGGATATATCGATCTTTGAAAACTGGTTTGCCCAAATTGACACTGGTATGCAGGATCAAATTGTTGAGTTTCAACATAAGAAAGACCAGATGGGACTCCAGATGAATAAATAGGAGCAGACCATGGTGCCGAAGCATCCCTTGAGTGGACTCCAGCTAGTGATTGATAACCAGCTCGAACAGATGGTGTACCATATAAATATGACTTAGGTGTACCAGAAAACATTGTAGGAATAGCAGTAGGAGGTTCCATCGTAGCTGCATTAGATGACACGTTACCAGATGTTGATGGTTGCTTAGACATGTTTAGTCTATCCAAAAGCTCTCCAAGTGATTCAACAGGAACTTGGGATGAAGGAGGATTAAAAGAACCAAACTCAGGATAGAAGGATACAAATGAATCCTAGTTCCAAAATGAAATGGGGTACTAGATGGAGGATCCTCTACTATCTCCTCTATAGCAATCAGACCAGGTGGAAGAAATAGACCGTCAGGTTCGTAAAATATTTCTGGATACGAAGAAGATATAGCTTCTGCAGTGACAGATATTGGAGGGGTGACACCTTCTGAATACTAAAACTCAATGTCCAGATGTTTAGGTAAATGAACTTCAGTCTCAAAGGGAGGTTCTTGAACAACTACTGGTTCAAATGTAGCCTCGGTTTGAACTGAGATGGGTTGTGGATCAACTTTAGATGGAGTTGTTTCAGGTATAGAAATGTCTATCATTACACTAGGATCAGTTTTAATGTCCTCTTGTAACTGCAGAACTTCTTCTCTAAAGGCAAATGTACCAGAAATAATCGAAGTAACTAGAGTCTTTGACAATGTTGAAACAAAAGTTTCAAATAAACCAGATGGAATGGACTCAGTTAAACGAGACCACTTTGTTCGGATTGGCTTCACTTCTGGAGGCAAAGATGGTTGACTCGCTAGTCTTCGCGAACGATGGGTTTTGATTGAATTTATTCCACAATTTCAAATTATTTGGTTTCTATCCTTGGTTGTGTTCATCCCATCACCACCATCTCTTTGGCTGATCACACGCTTTCACTTGGTTGTTTTACCTTTTTTGAGGAATAGTTGTAATGAGTGGTCTTATTAGCCAGCCTCTTCACATAAATCAACATGTTTTGAGAAGTTCCAACATCAATGGAACTAGTTGCTACCCTACACACCACTTGCTCCTCAAAATAGAGTCCTCTTTAAACCCCTTGCAGACTCGTTAAACATGAAAAGATTGTCAAGCGCTTGTCCTTTCTAGCTCATTAAAAGTGTTGGAAATGTCATCCCTCCTGTATTATTTAATCCTTTTTGGACCTGAGGGATTACTTTACAAAAAAGAACTTATGGAGTTTTCTTTTCGTCCCTTTTCAAACTCTCTAAACATGAAAAGGACCAAGCTATCCTTGTCGTTAAACTCGTTAAAACAATAGTGACAAACTTGTCCATCTAGACAAGACCGAGTTTCATTGTCGCTAGAAAAGAAAACATAAACATTACAGAATCAAATATATAATGAACAAATGATAGCACTCACAAATGATAACATTCACAATTGCATAATCATATGGGAGAAAACTTGAAGAGCTTTATTAATAGAAAGGAGAATTACAACCCAGTTGTCTGATCCATCATCATCCTCCCAGCGTCATTCTTTCTTCACCTCATGAAATATCAAGATCACACCAACAAGAATACAATGCTCTTTCCTCAATTACAAACTATCACCACTTCCTTGCAATTCACAATATTCCATCCCTATGATCTCTTGGATTGGAGATCCATTTAGAGATGTTTGCAAGGGTGTGAGTCATCCATGGGGTTTGATTAGTGTCATTCCACTTGTTACAATCGGTTCCACAAGAGAAGGGATTGGAGATTTCCTAGATCCCTTATTCATCTTTGGGCGAATTCAGAGAGGCAAGTGACATAGGAGAAGTTTCTAGAAGATTCCATGAGAAACCAACTAACAAACTATCCCAGAAATTTGTCCATCCTCTCCCATCGCACCCTATAGAAGGCCTAAATAGTATGCATCGCACCCTGGTAGTGTACCACTCAATATGCATTACACTTTGCCAGTGGAGCAGTCAATATGGTTCAATTTAGGCAATTTTTTGAATGGTTTCTCAGATGGAACTTTGGGGAATGATGTATTCAGATGACTATGTTCCTTTAGGGTATGAAAAAACTCTTTTAGGGGTTGATGAGGCCTAATAAATTGACATATAAGTTTGGGGTTGATGTGCCCAAATATGTCTATAATAGTTGCCCCCTAAAGCATGAGGTCATAAATATTCATGTCGGGTGAAATGCTTTATCATGAGGATTCGAAGTTTCGAACTGGAAGGTGACCTACATAAGTTTCAATAAAATACATCATCATAATATGATTTTCATGATCTAGTTGAGGGAGGCATTCCCATGCTCAGCTTTATAAATTTCATTTCATGTACATAGATCAGATAGCCGTATGCAGATACAGACTTGTGATTCTACAGATATAGAGTCGCAATCCATGATTAGGATGCCCATCTATGTAGAGATTTTGTACATTTGATGTTTTTATATCCCTAAATATATCACAACCTAGATGGATGAAACTAGATCCGGGGTCT
>APFE031559131.1:0-10132 GCA_000404065.3 Pinus taeda
ATATATGCCCATTTTCTTTCATGATTAGTCTCTTTAATTCTCTCAACTAGCTTCATATATTATACCCTTTCTTTTTCTCTTACTCCCTAAAGATCTATTGATGGTGTTGGAAATACTTCAACAAAGGGGGTCTCCTCGATGTGAAGTCCCAATTGGACCTCACACCATTTGGAGTAGGAGCCCCATCCAGAGTATCGATCCAACCACGATATTTTTTTTTTTTAATTTTGTGGAAAAAACCTATGAACAATTTTGAAACCAACGTTTCGGACTAGCTTAGTGAGTCCACCATCAGGGCAATGAGATTTGTCTTTGAGAAGAGAGAGTGTGAGATTTCAGAGCTTTATTAATAGTTATTGAAAAAATTTTGATCTCTTTTTCTGTGGTCGGCTTATAAATGATTAAATTTAATTAATAATGATTTTATTTGTTTATTTAATAAGTATTAACTTTAAATTAATTATTAATTATTATTATTTATTATTTTATTATTATATCTGAATTTTAACTTTTAATTTACTTATTGTTTATTTATTTACATACCTTCTATATATTTATTATTATATAAAATATATATATTATTTTATAAAATTTAATATTTTATTAATTTTATTTTTGGATTTTATTTATTTAATTATTATTATTATTTAATATTTATTTGGACTAATATATATTTACAATTTATTCATTATTATTATTATTATTTAGATGGAATTTAATTAATAATAATATATTTATTTATTTAAATAATGTATTTATTTATTTATATTTGTTTTATTATTTATTTTTGGATGGTTTTTTTAATATGTTTTTATTTATTTTACTTGCCTCTATATTATATTGAATATATATCTATATATTTATTCATTATTATATATAGATATATATATTATTTATTATTATATTGGTTTCAAAATTTGTTCAACCCAGTTTTTTTTTCCGCAAAATTAAAAACAAATTCGAGCAACCTGTATGGATCCCTCTTGCAATACCAAACCACGAAATTTAAAGTAGAAAATACTCCTTAATATATGCCCAATTTTCTTTCATGATTGTTCTCTTTAATTCTCTCAGCTAGCTCCATATATTATACTCTTTCTTTTTCTCTGACTCCCTAAGGATCTATTGATAGTGTTGGAAATACTTCAACAAGGGGGGTCTCCTTGATGTGAAGTCCGAATTGGACCTTACACCATTTGGAGTAGGAGCCCCATCCAGTGTATCAATCCAACCATGATAACTTAAAGGTTTTCCTTAGCTGCAATGAATAACATCACCGAGTATGCATATAACCTTTGAAATCACCAATAAAGATGACATTGTGGGACACCAATTTCAAAGTGGAAAAGGAGAATTTCACGAGGGGATAGAGGAGAGTGAGTCTCTGTATGGAAGTAATAGTAATAACCGTAATAACCTAACAAGGGATGAGAGCATGAAAGGATTTGTTGGTTATCTAATGAGTAGTTCACATAGACATAATGAATCAGTAAAGAAAAATACCAACACACATTTCAACCAAAAGAAAAGTAAGCAAATCCACCGAAAATAGTTCAATTTCCCCTTAGTACATGTGAAACAAATAGCACATTAACAAAATACAAATAGAGTCCTAATACATTTCATGATACATGTCTAAAAATTTTGTTGTCTCATTCAAGCCATCCTAATTATTAGGTGAATATCCAAGTCACATAGTCAATAAATGGCGAGCCACTAGCTCCAATAGTGGAAAATTATCTCACTTTCTTTCTTCTCCAAAGAATGATCCTTCTCCTCTTGCCACAATCTAGAGAGAGTCAAGGCTAGCTCTTCAAAGACTAGGCCTCCAAAATCCATTTTGGCCTTGATTTATGAGGGTGTATTTATAACAAGAGGATGACTTTCATAATCCCCATGATTATTTAGATGAATTTAATTAATAATATTATATTATTTAATTTACTTGCCCCTCTATAAATATATAATGAAATATATCTATATTATATAATATATATCTATATATATTATTATTATATATTATAATAATGATATTATTTATTTATTATATTTGTTTCAAATTTGTCCACAGATTTTTTTTCCACAAGATTAAAAAAAAAAATCGGAGCAACCTGTATGGACTCCCGGTCTTCAAATACCAACCACGATAAATTTAAAGGTAGAAAATACTCTTAATATATGCCCACTTTCTTTCATGATTATTCTCTTTAATTCTCTCAGCTAGCTCCATATATTATACTCTTTCTTTTTCTCTGACTCCCTAAGGATCTATTGATAGTGTTGGAAATACTTCAACAAAGGGGGTCTCCTTGATGTGAAGTCCGAATTGGACCTCACACCATTTGGAGTAGGAGCCCCATCCAATGTATCAATCCAACCATGATAACTTAAAGGTTTTCCTTAGTTGCAATGAATAACATCACCGAGTATGCATATAACCTTTGAAATTACCAATAAAGATGACATTGTGGAACACCAATTTCAAAGTGTAAAAGGAGAATTTCACGAGGGGATAGAGGAGAGTGAGTCTCTATATGGAAGTAATAGTAATAACCGTAATAACCTAACAGAGGGACATGAGAGCATGAAAGGATTTGTTGGTTATCTAATGAAGTAGGTCACATAGACATAACGATCATTAAAGAAAATACAACACACATTCAACAAGATAAGTAACAAATCCACTGAAATAGTTCAATTTCCTTAGTACATGTGAACAAAACACATATAACAAAAATACAAATAAGAGTCCTAATACATTCATGATACATGTCTAAAAATTTTTTGTCTCATCAAGCATCTAATTATTAGGTGAAATATCCAAGTACACAGTCATAATGGCGAGCCACTAGCTCCAATAGTGGAAAATTATCTCACTTCTTTCTTCTTCAAAGAATGATCTTCTCTCTTGCACTAATCTAGGGAAGTCAAGGCTAGCTCTCTAAAGACTAGGCCTCCAAAATCCATTTTCTTGAGTTATGAGGGTGTATTTATAACAAGAGGAATGACCTTTCATATCCACATGATTATTTAGATGAATTTAATTAATAATAATTAATATTTATTTATCTAGATTGGTTTTATTTTAATTATTGTTTATTTATTTACTTGCCTCTTATATATATATATATATATATATATATATATATAATATATATATATATATATATATATATATAATATATATATTATATATTATTATTATATATAGATATATATAATATTTATTTATTATATTTGGTTTCAAAATTGTTCACAGATTTTTTCCGCAAAATTAAAAACAAATTCGAGCAACCTGTATGGACTCCCTCTTCAATACCAACCACGATAATTTAAAGGTAGAAAATACTCTTAATATATGCCCATTTTCTTTCATGATTATTCTCTTTAATTCTCTCAGCTAGCTCCATATATTATACTCTTTCTTTTTCTCTGACTCCCTAAGGATCTATTGATAGTGTTGGAAATACTTCAACAAGGGGGGTCTCCTTGATGTGAAGTCCGAATTGGACCTTACACCATTTGGAGTAGGAGCCCCATCCAGTGTATCAATCCAACCATGATAACTTAAAGGTTTTCCTTAGCTGCAATGAATAACATCACCGAGTATGCATATAACCTTTGAAATCACCAATAAAGATGACATTGTGGGACACCAATTTCAAAGTGTAAAAGGAGAATTTCACGAGGGGATAGAGGAGAGTGAGTCTCTGTATGGAAGTAATAGTAATAACCGTAATAACCTAACAGAGGGACATGAGAGCATGAAAGGATTTGTTGGTTATCTAATGAAGTAGTTCACATAGACATAACGATCATTAAAGAAAATACAACACACATTCAACAAGATAAGTAACAAATCCACCGAAATAGTTCAATTTCCTTAGTACATGTGAAAAAAACACATATAACAAAAATACAAATAAGAGTCCTAATACATTCATGATACATGTATAAAAATTTGTTGTCTCATCAAGCATCTAATTATTAGGTGAAATATCCAAGTACACAGTCATAATGGCGAGCCATTAGCTCCAATAGTGGAAAATTATCTCACTTCTTTCTTCTTCAAAGAATGATCTTCTCTCCTGCACTAATCTAGAGAAGTCAAGGCTAGCTCTCTAAAGACTAGGCCTCCAAAATCCATTTTCTTGAGTTATGAGGGTGTATTTATAACAAGAGGAATGACCTTTCATATCCCCATGACTCTTGAGCTTCCCTCTTGACTCTTCAACTTTTGATGTGACTTTTGGACTTTTATATCACTTTCATACTTTCCCTAAAGACTCGTTTGTCCATATATGACTATGGAAATTTTCATATTCCACATATGGATCTTAGAATTAGACACAATAAATTTTGTCCTTTATTTTGATATCTCGTTACATCCACAAATGATGTGGCAAGACACATGGACACACATGACATTTGTGATGACACTTGCATAACTCATAACTTGACAATGATCACATGTACTTCATCATGAGGTGGTAATGCCAAGTTGTTTCTCTTATTGCTTTCTTTGTATCTTCATGATAAATGGTGAATTTTCTTGCTCTTTCTCCTCCAAAAGGCTTAAAGATATGGAGCCTTTTATGTGATCTTCATCTTCCAACTTCTTTCACAATCTAGTGTCACTTCATCTTCTTGTTCAATGATCAACTTGTTTTTATAGCTTCATAAGTGTCTTCTAGCATAGTCTCCTTCTCCTTTTCTTAAATAATCTTCCTGTCATATTAATATTTAATACCTATAACTAGATATCACTCATGAAAACATGATGTTAGCCTGAAAAAATCCTAGTCTAGCTTGCTTCAGGAAAATAACTGGTTGAACTAAAACTGAGTACTGAACTGAGAGAAAAGATTAGGGATTGCATAGTGGATCATTCCAGATGCCAGGAGTTAGGCATTGAGAATTTTGGCTTCCTAATGCATAAAACTAGAGGCTTGGAGAGGGATATTTCACAATAATAGGTCACAGTGAGGTATGCTTTCCCACTATTACTGTGCAATGCACAATTCAATGTGTCGGGAAGGCAAACTGTAGACTAGGATTTTGCAATGTGTAGAAGGAGATTGTTATGGAGGCTTGATTTCGCAATTCTAGAAGTTAGGTGGCCATAACTGAGCACTGTGACTGTGTAATGTGTAGTCCTTGGAGGAAATGATTGCACGTTGTGTAGTCCTAAGAGGCAGGGTTGCATGAATAGAGGTTAAAAATTCACAATGTGCACTTCAGAGGGGCTAAGACAATCTAGGTTGGTCGGGCATAAAATATTCTAAAATTTGACTAAGCGTGGGACTAGTGAGGCAGAGGTGAAACCACGGTAGGACTTGAACATGATCACACACTTAGAAAAATTGATAGCACAACATTGAACACTCAAAACTCAGAACAAACATGATCCCCTTAATGCGACAACAAAAAAAAATCCTCCTCTAAGTGCAACACTTAGGATACATTTTTCAATGATAGGGACAACAATAGTACAACAGTTCATAAAAATTGAGGAATTTTTAGAATGCATATCATTATGATAGATGGAACACATTAGTATTGGAGAATACATCTAAAATTCCCTTCAAGAATTTACAAATGACTCTCTTTGACTGGATGTGACACTTCCCTAACCAAAAGACGACACTTATGAAAGTAAGAGAAAAGTGCAAACAAAATTTGAAAATTCTTAAAAAAAATCAAAGAGACGCATGCTAGAATGAAGATAACGTGAAAAAAATACTTTTTAGATTGCATGAAAGAAAAAACAATAGCTACGAATGTGAAAACAATAGTTGCAAAAATAATGGTGGGCCAAAGTGATAGTTGAGAAAACTCACTGAAATAGAAGTAAAATCACAATCAAAGTGTGGGAGACTATCACTGAAGAGAGTGAACTGATTATCAACATGTGTTGTGTAGTACACTATGATTATGAATTGTGCAGTCACTATTAATAGTGATTCAGAAGCCTTACCTTCCAAAGTTACGCAATGCTTATGTAAGCTTGCATAGAAAGATGTGTCATTATGAATTCATCGAATAACAAAAATGTGTGGGAAAGTGACTTTTACACTTATAATATGAAGGTAAATCAACCAATAATGAAGAAAATATGAATGATAAAGGAACAATGGATCCTAGGATCTTAAGTAGGCTCCAAAATTCAATTGTAAGCAAAATTTTGGAGGGTGTTTGTTGCAACAACAACACTTTGAGACACACTGGTATAACATGATTTTGTCTATTTAGGTTTTACATTTAAGTGCAAGGTCTTAGCGTTTCAGGAAGTACTAATTCTCCATGTGAATTACCCAACTTTACCACTTATCCATGTTGAAGATATAGTCTCTTATTTTCCTTTCTGAGCCTCAAAAACATCAATGTAAGACTAGTCACACCTCAATTGTTTTGATACAGGAGAAGGACAGTAAGTATACTGAGTTTTCAAGAAAATTTCCTGGTGTTTCTCCACTTCTAGCAAGCTTGAATAGTACACTGAGAGAGTCACCTGAAGGAACCACAAACATTTCTATGCTGCAAGTGCGCCTGAATAGTACTCTGGTGAAGTTGCTTGCTTCTCCTCCTTGCACAAGAATCTATTCTCTTCTTCACCTTTTTAATTAGTTACTAAAATAAAATGTGCAAAAGAGAATATTTATTTTGACAGTGGAAGAGGGATCCTAACTTATTGAGAGAAGAAGAGGTTGGTTCCTTATTTAAGCGATTTGAAAGGTAATCAAAGTTAATATGTTCATTTAATTTTTTTTATCTTTTGATTTCTCTACTCGATTGAGTTGACAAGTCAAACACCATTTAATATAAGTTTTAGTTAGAATGGAATATCTGAATAAATATATAGGTTTCATAGTTTGGCCAAAGGGTTTCTATCTAGAATGAATCGTATTTTTCATATAGACTTCATTAGCTTTAAAGATATGTAAACCCGAGATAGAGAAGAGGATGACATATAAGCCAAGCATTGTTCTTTGTCACAATTTCCCTTTTCAAGTTTTTCCACACTGCATTTTTAGCCAAACAAGAGAATATTTCATGCAAAGTCTTATTAAGCAAAACATGAAAGAAAATAAATGACAATTCCAAAAAACAAGAGAAAAAGAGAGAAGAAGATGGGAAATTCAAGTAAAACAACATGCACGACATAATATATGACAATAAAACAAATTCGAACACTAAATGGAGAGAAAGGGAATGGTTATATGCAAGGGAACTATAACACAACAAGACCTACTCCTAACCTAACCAGCTAGAAGGTTAGGGCTAGGTATAATGAAATTTCCAACGTAGCCACCGTAACTAATCCAAACTTGCAAACAAAAATATACCAATGATTAAAATGGATATATAATAATGTACAAAGGAAAATATGAGATCCTGAATACCTTGCACAAAAAAATGAAGGTATTTCCTATCAGCTGAAACATGTGTTAGAACAACTACCTCTAACAAACTTGCAATCTTATGTTTTTGATGAAAACCATAACCAAACAACCTTGAAAGCTTCATGTGAATGCATTTTAATTTGTGTTGTCTTTCTTAGAAAGAACCAAGAAATATCAAGCTTCTTGTTAAACAAATGGCTTTCTATATATGATGCTTCCAATTGATCATAGATTGGATCATGAAATTCAAAAAAATCCTCTTGAAAACCCTGAAATCATTGCAAACATGATTTTTAAATTAAAAGCATGGGATTAGGATGAGAATGTTGTAATGTAAAATGAATCTCATCATATTGAGAAGGCTTGTCAAGATAATGGGGACCTAACATAACCATCAATGAAGGCCAAAGTGCCTCAACTACTTGACAAGTATCTGAATAGTAAGATAAACCATAAAGATTAGTCAATGTAAAAGAACCATCATCAGAGTGCTAGTGGGAAAATGATAAGTTGAATGACAGTTACTAAAAGAAGCATTATGATCAAATGGACTAATTATGGCATAATATTCTCAGTTAGTAGACAACAAATACAAATTATTTTGGATAAATTGACAAAATTTTTTGAACAATAGAATCATCTCCCTCGCACGATAAATATGACAAACCATTTCCTTGTACCTAGTTACAAGTTGCACTAGCATCATAATCATCAAAAGAAGTGAAAAGGAATGCCAATATAACAAATAAACGAAATCAATCAACATAGAATGAGTGAAGATGAATTTGATTCACCAAATAACTCATGCATTTACTAGCACTTAAGAGGATTTCAGGTGTGATGAAGAAAAATATTAGTAGTATAAAATTCACAAGAAAAGCTAGGAGATGACTATTCTCAAATTTATCTAATAGGCATGATTCCTTTGAATAAAGATAATATTTGAAATGATCCGCTGCATAGCTCCATGCTTCCATGAGAAATAAACTCTTCAAAAGAGTTAGGTACAATAAAGTTGCATGGAGATAAATCAACCAAAATAGAATATTCAATCCGATCATAAATTGAATCTTGAAAGTTGGAAAGACTATATTTGAAATACAAAACATATTTCAAGAAGGAATTTACATCTAGTGAAGCCATGCAAAGAAAATAATTTTGTGAGAAAACCTAGGTCTAACTTAGTTCAAGGATCTTACCAAAGCCACGAGAGGTAGACATAACCATCAACAGAAGATTAAGCACCTTGACTTCCTGAAAAGTCTCAAAACTTTCAAGGATTGAAAAATAAAATTTTGAAGATTGAATCAGACCATGCATGGTGTGTGGATATCTATTAAAATTAATTTCAATAAGACCATTACTATCCCAATGGTTGTCATCTCTATCACTGATTTGATCGTGTTTATAACTTTAACAACCACATTACTCAAGTCAAAAGATTCTTGTAATTGAATATTTAAGGATGGATAGATAGGGTCAATCTCATGAGTAACCCCAGAAGAAGATTTTTCTTCATGCATGACTGGAAATGACAAGGGGTAGAATGGATACTCAATGATTTTATTGTTCCCTTTTTCATCATGGATAACATCACTAATTTGTGTCAATTCAAAATCTAATTCATTAGATGATGAACTTGAAGAGCATGGAGTATTTTATTCACAAGTTAATTCATTACAAACAAGAGGGCACAAGGGATAGTGAGATGAAGAAGAAGTTTCCATAAGAACATCTTCTTTGACCAAATTAGATTATATATCTAATACTTTGAAATCAAAATATTCTTGAGAACATGAAAGATCAACTAGTGCACTTGGGAATTCATCATCATACATAGAAATAGAGTCATCATCACCAAAATGATGGTTGCCAAATATTAATTAATCAAATTAACATCATTCAATTGACTACTGATATTAGTAGATTGAAAATCATCCGAGAAAGAAGGAACAACTTCTTGAAATAGATGGTTTTGAAAGAGGGAAGAGAGTTTTATAGATCCACTTGGGTGCATCAACCCCAACCTACATATCAATACTATTAGGGCCCATCAAACCATAATTCAGTTGTTATATGCCCTAAAGAAGTCAACCATCAGAATGACTAGCTTCCCAAGAAGTTTCATGACCAAAATCATCTAGAAACTACCTCTAAGAAGATCCACGCAGGTAGGCCTTCATTAGGGTGCACTGCAATGCAAACCATACACTGATAGGGTGCTATACAACACACTTGGTTCCTCTTTGGCCTGCACTAGGTGAATTTGAGTGAATTTCCATGAGGGTTTGAAAGATTCCTTACCCATTGGATGCCTCTAGAAGTTTCTCAAGGCTATCTTCTCCTTTGAGCTCGTATTTGGATGAGGAAGGGAGTTAAGAAGCATCAATCCCTTATCCCTTCCTCCATGGAACTAAATTCTAAGTTTGGGAGGGCATTCATTATCACCATTTATGGCATAAGTTCCTTCATTCACCTATAAATAGACCACTCATCTAAGTGATCAGGGGCTAGAAAATCATTGAATTATAGGGAGATGTTGTTAGTATGAGACTTGAGTTGGTTTCAAGTATTGTAATGATGTCAAAATGTCTTTCTTGTTATGTGGAGAGGATGGGATTGAACTGGAGGAGTGATACTGAATAAGGAAAATTGTGTTGTAACTCTTCCTTTTACTAATAAATTGTTCAAAGCTTTTTCCATATGTTTGTATTGTTCATTGATGCTTT
>APFE031559132.1:0-20381 GCA_000404065.3 Pinus taeda
TTAACATTGATAAAATTATGCTTGCAACTAGGATTTATAGACACAACGATATTCTCCTTCTAAATCAACCCATGAACCTGCAATAAGGATATACCAGTAGGAAATAACCCCACATGTTTCCCCTTATCTTGTTTTCTAGTCCGAGACCATTTGTCCAAAAAGACTTTTTCAAATTCTGCATCTGAAAGTTTGGTCAACTGCTTGTAGTCAAGTGATAAATTCCATTTTTCAGCCTCTTCTCTCATATTAAATGCCATTGGAATCTTCCAATTTGTCCCATGTGTGGATTTGTATCTTTGTATGAATTCTTCAATAGTCGGACCATCATCTTTTCCTGTAAAATATAGAATCGCCATGAAGAGGGTTTGAGAAATAATTCGCTTACTTGGCGAAAATTTGAATTTGTCACAATTATTCAATATTGTTCAGAATCCCTATTATGACCTATTTTTGGAAATGGAACAACCATTCTACATATGCCCATGCAATAGAAATTCTACTCCAGACATTAGAATTTCAAATCTGCGCTGCTACTCTCTCGTCGTCGCCCAAATTTTTTGAAAAAAGAGTTGATTTTAAATTAGCGATATCTCCCTCATCCGGACTCCGATTCGACTGATTTTTTTTTTGAAATTAGGTGTTTTTTCACAAAGATTCCAGGTCTACAATTAGATCTTGTAGATATTGCACCAGGACATCCAGAGCTGCGCCGCAAACTCGCTGCCCTGAAAAATTGTCTACAACCCACTGATTTTTAGATCAGCAATATCTCCTTCATCCAGACTCCGATTCAGCTGATTGTTTTTTGAATTGGGGTATTTTTTCACATAGAATCCAGATATGCAATTAGATTTTGCATATATTGTACCAAAATGTACATATCTGATCTGAAAACTCGTCACCCCCGAAATCCTGCAAAAATAAAAAAAAAAAAAAATTCTCCACTTTTTTGCCCAAGAAAGTGCTCTGATATCACTTGTTGTAAATCTAACTCGAAAATATTTGATAATAACAATTATACCCAAGAAATAAGAAGATAAAAATAGATAGAAATGCTTCTTTATTGATCAAACCCTTAAGGTAGGGCAACACCATACAATCACTCCTTAAAGAAGGAGAACACTCCACAAGCCATATGCTTGTTCATACAATAATCTTTCACTATATTTCATGTCTTCCCTCCATGTGGAGTCTCTAGCCTCTATATAGGCCTCATACATGCAACACCATGGATCATTAACATGGTTCCCTCATACCATCAACTAATACCATGGGCCCATTACCTTATTACTAACTACTTGTGGTCCCTTACATGATATGGGTTAACCACATTATTTATTACTATGGCCCATCCCATTATTACATTATTACCTTGGGTACCTCCCTTGGTACCCCATATTATCCCCCCTAGGTATATAACAGTTTGGCTCGTTTCTTTTAACATATAACTACCGCCACTGAAGAAAAGAGTTAACAAGAGGAGACTCTTAATCATAATTTATAAATGCTATGCACAGTTCTGGTTATATAATTCATGCATTTAGGAGGCATAATTATTATAATTGTGAACCAGCTGTGCGTTACTATGATAATTCTCTTGTGGTGACCATGGCAGACAAACATAGATCAGATTTTCGTAAATCGAAAGTTTGAGAATTGTGCAGTTTGAACGTGCCTTTTGAATGAATGTGATATATATAAATCTTTGTGTGTTAAGGCAGTGTAGGGACGGTGGTGTATAGTTTCAAACCAATGTAATTTCCAGATTATACAACATTATATGTTGCATATGTGTGGCAGATTCTCCTTAGTAATTCGATCGAATGTTGTGTTTATGCGTGGAGTGTTTATGTAAAGAGAGCAAGAGCGTCGTGATTCTAAGAGAGAGATTGAACAGTATGCAGCTTATCAGCTGAGCGTATTCACAGTTATTGCATGAATGTGTTTGAATGGTAAAGAAAAGTGTGGTGCTGTTGGATTATGTGATGACCTGTGTATCAACGCAGTGTGATGGCGGTTGAATTACAAGCGCAACTCAAATTAGAATGGTACGCTGGTATTAAAATCAAATAAATCCCATCGATGCAATGATAAGACGGAGTATCCAATGATCTTGAAGATCTTAGAAGCCATTTCAATCTAGCAGAAGGCGAAACTTTCAAATCCGGCAAGCTTCCATTTATTTTCTTACTGTTCCATCTGTTTGGTGCTTCATCTTCTCCTTTTACTCAGAATTCAAATATATAAAATCCATGGAATTCGACAGCCTTCGAAGTTTGTGTGTAATTGATCATCATCATTGTTATCGATATTGTTGGGCGCTATTATAGTTTGCCCTACGTGAGAGGCCCAATTCCCTTCACCGATTCATCACAACCATTCCACCTGCAGAATGGGCATTTGGGATGCCTTCCTGAATAAGGAATGAGGGTTAATGATCATGCCAGTTGTGGTCCAACGTTAATCTAACCAGTTGGATAAATTGATTTTAATCGTTGGGTTGATTGAAGATTTTAAAGTTATGAATTTGCCAGAGTAAACTTTCATATACAGAGATTGTGAAATGGTTTCATAAGCATAAATAGAAAGATAACTTCTGCTATTGGGAAATGTATGAAATTGGTCAGATTGGAATCTTGGTATGGCAGTGATTGCAATGTATGTTTATATGCACAGTCTTGGGTGATCCTGGTTATTGCAGGCCTGGCTTGCATGAGGTGGTATTAGAGCTAGAATAGTTCTATTTGAAGATTCAAATTTTTTTTAGTTAAGTTAATTGCATGTGATGAATGAATGTTAGATTTTGGAACTGATGAAGATCACAGCTAGAGTGCAGTGATAAAGGAGTCTAGCAAGGGATTCTAAGTGAATGTGGCAGAACCTAAAGATTCAACAGAGATTGAATAATGTTGCAGATGAGAGAAGCCTACAGGAGTAGTGGAGGATGCTCAAAAGGTACGAGTAGGGGACCAATGATTACCAAAATACCAGATCTGGAGGGAAGGATTGGTGAGGTAAGTGGCAGCAAGAGAGTTTGTTGTGGTAGAGGCTTCATGCAACCCATAGGTGAGGAACTCCTGGCGAAGGAGATGACTACTGAAAGTCATAAAGGAGAGAGCAGAGGTTCAAAAAGAGGCCACAAAAGAAAGAAGGAGAAATATTCCAAGGCGAATGGCATAAGACAGTAGTTGACTCAGGAAGAGTATGAGAAAGAGAAAGCTGAGATAGTAGTTCATCTTGAGCTATTGGTGGAGTTGTTACAGGAAAATGTGAAAGACCAGAGACATGGTTTACTGCTGAGGAAGAGAGTGAAGTGGCAGGGGCTACAGCAGAAAAAAGATTTATCGATAAGCATGCAGTTAACAGGGGTGCTGAAGGAAGCAGTCAAGACTAAAAAGTCTTGTTATTTAAAAACTAATGAGTTGTGCGTGTTTGTAGGTACAGAACAGGGAGATGAACAAGCTTTAGAATTTTTCCAAGAAGAGTTGAATCTGAAGGTTGTTCAGATCGATGATGAGAAAATGAAGATGAAGGAGTCTAATGAGAATGTTGGACCAGCTGATGATTGGTCAAAAGTTGTTGAAGGTATAGAAAATTGTGTGAAGTTTCCAAGTTCTACTCCTAATGAAATTGTTGAATTGTATAGAAAACTATATCTATAGAGAAGAGAGTTGGAAAGGCAGAGGACTTATGTGCAGCTTGTGAATACAAATCAGCATACTGATGTGCTGACAGAGGAGTCGGGAAAGAACTTAGAGCAGCATACTGAAGTGTTCCTAAAGAAAGTTGAGGAGACATCTGAACCAGATAAAAAAGTTGAAGATGAAATTGCAGGGGACAAGCAAAGGAATGTTGCAGAGGGACAGGAAGTTTGGGAGGCAGCAACATCCATAGTGACAGCTAGAGCAACATGTGCGACGAAATTTATGATGACAGCTGAGACAACATTGATAGCAGTAGAAGAGGCACTCATGCCTTATATTTCTTATTCTAACAATTGTTTTGTCAGTATAGGTCTAAACGGAGATGTTGGGGAAAATCTGTTAGACAAATAAATTGAATTGATGAGATAGATGATGATGAAGGAATCCCAGAAGAGACCAACAATAGTGAAAGAAAGGAGAAGGGGCAAAAGGAAGACAACAGAATATTGCGAGAGTGCAACTAGTGGAGCAAGGCAGCATAAAGTGTGGAGACCTGGAGAAGAACAACAGACAGAAGTAGTGACAAATGGAAAGTTGCAACACAAGATATAAGATCCAGGCAAACATAGATTTGAACACATGATGAGGAGATCATGAATTTTTTCTACCTTGGGAGTATGATGCTGGAGCATTCAGCCGAAAGGGAAATTATTGTAAATAATAGACATAGGGGGTCATGCATTTGTGGAATTAGTTTCCTAAATTCCAAGTTAGTTTAATATTTAGGCTTTTAAATAGATATTCTCAAAATAAATAAATAAAACTAGGAGTGCTTTTAGGCATAAAAGGAATGGATGTGGATCATTAAGTGATAAGGAAGCTTTTCTATTTTAGAATAGGGAAAAAGATGGGAAAAGCCTCAAGATGCTTTTGCCATATGTATGCATTGCATGTAGAGTTTTAGAGCTTTTAGTTGAGTGATTTTAGGATTTTTAGATCATGCTAAGTTTTATAAATTATGAAGCCTCAAAGACATTGAAGATCAGAGAGGGAGTGAGAGTGAGGATGAAGAATAAGAGGCCATGAATAGGCCATGATTTCTCTTGTAAATAATTTATTTCTTAATTCATTATTTCAGTGATTTGTGTGCATATGTATTGTGTGGAACTTTCAGAGCTTTTAACATTTATCAGGGATAATATGTTGGATTTAGTGTGTATTGTGCATTCTATTGTTTCTTTTATGTTTGGTTCATTTCTTTTAACATATAACTGCCGCCACCGAAGAAAAGAGTTAACAAGAGGAGACTTAATCATGATTTATAAATGCTATGCGCACTTCTGGTTATATAATTCATGCATTTAGGAGGCATAATTATTATAATTGTGAACCAGTTGTGCGTTATTATGATAATTCTCTTGTGGTGACCGTGGCGGACAAACATAGATCAGATTTTGGTGAATCAAAAGTTTGAGAATTGTGCAGTTTGAATGTGGGTTTTGAATGAATGTGATATATATAAATATTTGTGTTAAGGCAACATAGGGACGGTGGCGTATAGCTTAAAACCAGTGTAATTTCCAGATTATACAACATTATATGTTGCATATGCGTGGCAGATTCTCCTTATTAATTGGATCAAATGTTGTGTTTATGCGTGGAGTGTTTGCATAAAGAGAGCAAGAGTGCCGTGGTTCTAAGAGAGAGATTGAACAGTATGCAGCTTATCAGTTGAGCGTATTCACAGTTATTGCATGAATGCATTTAAGTGGTAAAGAAGAGCGTGGCGCAATTGGATTATGTTATGACCTGTGTATCAACGCAGTGTGCTGGCGGTTGAATTACAAGCGCAACTCAAATTAGAATGGTACGCTGGTATTAAAATCAAACAAATCCCACCAATGCAATGATAAGACAGAGTATCCAATGATCTTGAAGATCTTAGAAGCCATTTCAATCCAGCAGAAGGCGAAACTTTCAAATCTAGCAAGCTTCCATTTATTTTCTTACTGTTCCATCCGTTTGGTGCTTCATCTTCTCCTGTTACTCAGAATTCAAATATATAAAATCCATGGAATTCGACAGCCTTCGAAGTTTGTGTGTAATTGATCATCATCATTATTATTGATATTGTTGGGTGCTATTATAGTTTGCCCTACGTGAGAGGCCCAATTCCCTTTATCGAATCATCACATCCATTCCACCTGCAGAATGGGCCTTTGGGATGCCTTCCTGAATAAGAAATGAAGGTTAATGATCATGCCAGTTGTGGTCCAACGTTAATCTCAACTATTGGATAAATTGATTTTAATCATTGGGTTTGATTAAAGATTTTAAAGTTATGAATTTGCCAGAGCAAACTTTCATATACAGAGATTGTGAAATGGTTTCATAACCATAAATAGAAAGATAACTTCTGCTATTGGGAAATGTATGAAATTGGTCAGATTGAAATCTTAGTATGGCAGTGATTGCAATGTATGTTTATATGCACAGTCTTGGGTGATCCTCGTTATTGCAGGCCTGGCTTGCATCAAACTATAACAAGATAGAAGGTCAAGTTCTTAACAACTATGGAAGATGAGGATTTTGATTTTACATAATTATAGTACCATGTTTTTTTATTAATGGTTAATGAAGATACATGGATATTAATTAGTGGTATAGTAAATTTTAATTTTAATGTTGCAGTTTCATTCATTTCCTATATCATTACACTTTTTGTTAATTTGGATTGCTTTCAATTAATAAATGGTATAGTAAATTTTTAATCATTGTTTGTAAAAAAAACATAATTTAAGTATGGTTTAAACATGTGATTTAGATATGAAAGGAAGTTAGTGATGGGAATTTTATTCATTGACCTAGTGGCAACGACCTGAATGTATTGGCATCTTTAAATTTAAATTTAGTCCATTGGATTAAAATTTTTAATTAGTAAAATCATTAAAGTTCCTAATTCCAATAGGGGGAACTCCTATCCGGGTAATTAAATTTAAATATTGTTACATAATCAATATTTTACACCACTACTTCTCCCTCATACCTTTTTGCTTTTAGATGAAATTTAATTTTTTTAGAAAATTAAATTAAAATATTTAAAAATTGTTGACATACAATTGTTACATTACATTTAATTGTTACACATCTCCTCTTATATATGGGTGTAGAGAGCTTGTTAATGCAATGAGTTATTAATGAAATATTTTTTTAATTATAATATCAAAAACAAACCAAATTTGTACAATAAAAGGAAAATATTTGTATTTATAACTTAATCAAACTAAACAAATATATAGGTTTTTTTAATAATATTTTATTAATAAAAGGAAGTAATCAACCAATAGAACAAAAAAAAAGACACTCTCCTCTTCCCTCAATTTTAAATAAATCCGATATCCTTATACCTGAAATTCAATGATATAAAGCTAAAAGAACCCTATGTAAAAATTAACCAAATTTCAATGCACAACTTTCTATACCTTCGGGAAAGGTCAAAATGGCATCTGCAAAGTGAAAGTAATCTCTGTCAATGAATTCACACATACGCTTGAGATGATAATTCTACGCAAGACCATAAATGCAGCTTTGGAATATACAATATTCCGAATGATGTGACCACAAATATGAGACAACACAAAAACAGGGGAAATATTAAAATTCATAAAACACTTCTACGATGTTTTTAAAGAGAACATTCCTTTTTTATTTGCCCCTCACAAAAGTACATATGGGTAAATAGTAGGCAATGAGCACATAGTCTTTGATATACATATGGGTGCCATTAACACATATATATCATATCGATCTCATATGAAGAACATAATCAAAGCCTTTCTGTGCGAGATTGAAAACCCTCAAACTTCTTCAACCCAACAAATATAAAAAATCATAGTTACTGTGGAAAAGCCAAAAGCAGAGTGGCCAGGCCAACAAAATCAATAATCTCGAAAAATTAATATTAAATTGATCAATTACTATAAATTCAAAAAAATTAATGTAAATCACAATAAAAAATAATTTCTAAATAAAACCATTTTTATTAATAAAAAAATATAAAATCTCACTCCAATTAGAGATCTTAAAACACCTCTCCTCATTCCATCGTATTAACCCATTTCTTTTTCTCATTTTATTTGAATTAACTCCACTTTAATATTAAAATCTGACCATAAATGCACATTTATGCTCCGCTGCAATCATCTCATCTCATCCTATGAAAAAAATAATTACCGACAACAACACAAAATATTCTTAGCATCTCAACAATCCTCCTTACCATGTCTTCTGTTATAAATCGACAGCCATTGACATGATGTTGCATTTTATCTCACATACACAGTCAGTTCATCGAATACACATACACAGTCAAGTCATCGAATGCAAAAATGAAATTTCATGACCTTCATACTACTAGCTTTGCATACATATATGTGTATAAACTCTAACGTGTATAAACTCTAACGGATGTACCACCTGATTCAATGGCACCTTGTACAGTAGGTTTTGACAAAGCTCATGATATTGTTCTTCAAATCAAACGAAAACTGAAAATCCTGCTTAGCCTTATTGCCAATGATGGAAGCACCAATTGTTTGCTGCACATACATGCAAAGGACTATGTCATGGAATGTCGAGTTTCGCACCCGCTCTGAAATAAAAAATTAGATTAAGCCACTGAAGTTGACCTGCCCTCCACCAGAAACATTAAAACAAGGGACCCAATCACGCGGCCCATTGAACAGTGAACGATAACGCACAATCCAGATTAAATTTACCGCGAGAGCAAAGTAGGTAGGGGCGACAAGAAAAATATAGGTTGCGCCCGAATCAATTATAGTTTCCCTGATCCATCTGCTCCATCTTGAAAAACCTTAGAAGAAATGAGTTCGACCTCCGAGACCGGTTCTCTTCATCCAAATAATATGAGCCACGGTCGTAGTTTATGAGAGTCGTACGTACCACATGTTTACCTTCGAGAGGTACAAAAATGCCAAAGAACATTGAGCTGGAATCATTGTTATCTGTGGAAGTGAGACAATAAGAAAATATGTAACCTATCATGGGGACTAACTAAGAAACTAATGAAAATGAATCTGTGACGAAAATCAAGTGTGCATGTGATGTATAGTTGTTCCCGATTACTGACGACATCTCGTCTGGTTCTTCGTCATCTCCATCACGACCCTTCATGGCTTCATACCCATACCCTTCCAAGAACTTCGGCCCTCTCAGCAACAGTCATATCAACGCATGAGGAACTTCCCACTCGCCCTCCAACATCTTCAGGGCGACGCTTATCCATGGCCCTTGGTTGGCATTTTCCTGAATACACGAAAAGGAAACCTTGGTCCGCTTTGGTGCTGCCTGCATTGTGAAAGGCAGGGATGAGTTATGCAGTGAGATCGAAGAGAGCATCCTGAATATGGTAGCTGGTGACTCAGCACGGAGGCGCGAGATAAAATTCAAATTTTAAATTTCAAATATGCGGGATATGTGATGGTCATCCCGTAGATGGATACATGATGCCGGACTTCGTGGGGAAATATGTTTACATGGATACGATACGGATTTCTCTGGTTGATAAATTTTATACTGAAAAGAATGAAAGTTATGATTTTTTTTTTTTTAATTTTACACTAAAAAATCAGAGTTAAATAATAGCAAGTGTAAAATGAAAAACAATAATTTTTATATTAAAATATTATATAAATTCTATGTTTAAAAAATTGTTGTAAACAATAATATGTTTTTATTAAAAATTATAAGTTTTTTTATTAAAATATGGTAGAGAAAGATAACTTTTATATAAAAGTAAAAATTTCAAAACTCTTTTTTTTAATAATAGCAATTATCGTAGCTATTATGTCCACTGCAAAATAGCAGATTAGTGTCTTGGAATTCAATGAGAAGGGTCCTGTTGTTAAATAAATTTGGATATATTAAGAAGATAATAACATATACGTCTTGTTAAATAAATTTGGATATATTAAGAATAATCATTGAGACATAAATTTTGAGGTAGATCACTTTAAATCAAGTTTTAATATCTAATGTATCATTCTATATGTTGAACTTCGTATTTGAGATTTTGTTATTTATGTTATTAGATTTTATTTAGATGTTTTTTCACTTTGCAATACTAATAAATTTGATGCACTTTCTCTTTTATTATGTCTGGATTATGTTATATAGACAAGCAAAGAAAAAAATTAGAAATAAGTAAACAATAGTATATACTCCCAAATTTTTTCAGTATTAAATTTTATTATACACTAATTTTTTCCATAAAAATTCTAATTTGAACTCAAATTTGAATTTGGTAACTATGCTCCAAATAAAAAATTTCAGTAAACTACTTCAACGATGAATGACTCTACCATGATGATTTTAATGTTACTTGCAGTACCATTACATGAGGCTACTCTGATTTTTAGCTTCAAGCCATTCTCTCTGGATAGTAATTCTCAGGTTAAAGCCACTCCTCCAAGTATTTAATGTTTTTTGTAGTACCATTACGTGAGGCTACTCAGATTTTTAGCTTCAAGCCATTCTTGCTTGATAGCGATTCTCAGGTTAAAGCCCCTCCTGCAAGTAGTTACCCATAGGAAAGTGCTACTAAGATGGTTGTGATGGAGCTGAACGAATGTTGTAGCAGAAGAGAGCCTTGAAAAGCATTGTGGTTTAGAGGATAACTTCAATTACAATATATCTCTGAAATTGTAGTTGCTCTCGCATGTAGAGTTAGCTAAATTTAGAGAGTCAGTTAACTGAGTGATTGAATGTTTGAATGTCGAGTCAAGTCCATTTAAGTGATAGCCATGTAGAGATTTTCAATTTTAATAGTTTGGGCAAAAATCTCATGTAGGTGACAACAATAGGATTTGTTGCTATATTAGCTATATTTTGTTGGGAAAGAGTTAATGCATCCTATATTTGTTGTGAGAGGATTTATGAGTCAGTTGGATTCTCTTAGCTATAAAATATACGCCCGTACAGGATATTGGGTAAGGTAGAGAGTGTGTGAGGAAATAAATTATTGTAATCTCGTATTTTAATAATAAGATTGCTGATGCCTCTGTTTGGTGGACGTAGCCCAGATTGGTTGGGTGAACCACGTTAAATCACTGTGTCATTTGTGTATGATTTCTATGCTGTGTATGTCTTTTATTTTCCACTGCGCACTGTTTGCTCTAACAATTGGTATCAGAGCGTGTTGAGGAGCGAGTGCATGCGTACGACAGAGCTACTGCAGGTGGAGTTTTTCCGAGATTTGGCGATTGGCGCGGTTTCGGGCGAAACAGTCGCGCCAATATTAGGCAGTGAACGGATTGGCGTGGTTTATAGCAGATTAGGCATGCCAATTGGCGTGGATTCGAGCGGAATACTCGTGCCAGAGTGCCAATATCTCGATTGGCTTAGATTCGACGGGAATAATCGCGCCAATTTTGGTACTCTAACCGATTTTGCCTCTTGCGCGGTTTATCTACTATTCAGGTAGCGCCAAGTCCCTTTCAGCGCGCCAACCGAGGACCGTGTTGGTAAAACTGCAATTTTTTAGTTATCTATTTTTTTTTATAATTTGCAGTTTGTACAGCAGAGACATTTTTTGATAAGGTAACGACAGCATAGTAGAAGGCGAAGGCATTTTTTGTTACATATTAATTTGATAGTTAACAAGTTGGAATTGGAGATTATTTTTTGGTTGATACAATATGGCAAAAACACAGAGTTCTCGTTTTGAGATCGAGAAGTTCAATGGAAAAAACAACTTCGAGATATGGAAGGTGAAGATGTACGATCTGCTTGTGCAACAAGGCATGGTGAAGGCGTTGATGGGCAAATCCAAACAACCTTACAACATAATAGATGATGAGTGGGATGAGATGGATGAAAGAGCAGTGAGTGCTATTCGGCTGTGTTTGGCGGATGATGTTTTGTTTAACATTGTGTTGGAGAAAACAACTGCTGGTTTGTGGACGAAGCTTGAGAAGCTGTACATGACAAAATCCTTAACTAATAGGATTCTCCTGAAGCGACAGTTGTACAGTTTGCGAATGAAGGAAGGTACATTGATTACTGATCATTTAAATGATTTAATACTCTCCTGGTGCAATTAGAAAGTATAGAAGTAAAATTTGAATCAGAAGATAAAGCTATTACTTTATTGTGTTCGTTGCCTGAGTCATGGGATCATATCGTTACTTCTATAAGTCTTACTTCATCATAAACCCTTGAGCTTGATGATGTAGTTGCATCTTTATTATATGAAGAAACAAGGAGAAGGTCGAATTTAGAAACCTCTAGATTAGAAGCAATGATGGTCAGATGTCATTCTAAAGAAAGACGCTTCGGTAGGCAGAGCAACTCACGTTCAAAGTCGAAAGGGAAGAAGAGTAAGGTAAAGTGTTGGTTTTGTGGCAAATCGGGACATTTGAAGAAGGACTGCTGGAAGGGACAAAAAACTTCTAAAGAAGATTCTTCGACAGAGAAGAAAGAAGAAAACACGACAGATACACGTTCAGAATCCGGTTTAGGTATGAGTGATGAAGTGTTATCAGTTAATTTGTCAAATCATGATCAACATTGGCTGTTAGATTCTGGTGCATCAAACCACATGTGTATTCATAGAGAATGGTTTAAGACATATAAATCCAATTAATGATTGGGAGTCGACATGGGTAATGATTGTCACATGTAATATTGTGGAATTGGGAGTATTTCAGCTGCCAAATGTTTTGGATGGGACAACCAATTTTAACTGATGTAAGACATTGTACAGGAATTAAGGAAAAATCTTAATTTCACTAGGAGCACTTGACACAAATGGATATAAAACTATAATTCAAGGTGGAGTAATGAAAATTTACAAAGGTATTTTACTAGTAATGAAAGCTAAGAAGGTAGGAAATCTATTTCAGTTAGAAGGAAGAACAGGGTCAGATTATGTGTCTACGGTCTTTGAACATGACAGTAGTTCTATCCGTTTATGGCACCGAAGGTTGGGCCATATGAGTGAAAGAGGGTTAAATATTTTGGCTAATCGTAGGTTACTTCCTAATCTAAAGTCTGGAAAGTTAGATTTCTGTAAACATTGTTTGTTGGGAAACACAGTAAGCAAAAGTTTAAAACAGGAAAACATACTAGTAAAGGAATCTTTGATTATATCCATTCAGATGTTTGGGGTCCATCCCCTACAACCTCATATGGTGGCTCGTCATATTTTGTATCGTTTATTGATGATTTTTCTAGCAAAGTGTGGGCCTACATGTTGAAAAGCAAGTCTAATGTTTTTACAGTTTTCAAACAGTTTAGAGCATTGGTAGAAAACATCACTCGTAGAACTATAAAATGTTTAAGAACTGACAATGTTGGTGAGCTTACTTCCAAGGAGTTTGAAAATTATTGCAAGGATGGAGGGATCGAGAGACATAATAGCACTATTTATACTCCTAAGCAAAATGGAGTTGTTGAACGCATGAATAGGATTCTTTTAGAGAGAGCAAGGAGTATGCTGAGTAACGTCGGTTTACAGAAGGAATTGTGGAGAGAAGCAATGGCTACAGCTTTTTATGTGATAAATCGATCACCATTAATGGCGATAGGATGCAAGATTCCTCAAGAGGTATGGAAAGGTCACCCTTGTGATTATTCTAAACTCAGAGTGTTTGGTTGTGATGCATATGCTCTAGTGCCTAAACATCAGCGAACTAAATTAGATCCAAAGTAAGAAAGGTATATATTTGTTGGATATGGTGATGGAACAAAGGGATATAGATTGTGGGATCCTACTACCCACAAAATCATCATTAACAGAGATGTAAAGTTTAATGAATCCTCCCTTGTACAGTTAGATGTAGATAATAAATTGAAACAGGTTGATGTATCTGACTTTCAACACATTCAGTTTGAAACCACCTCTAATGATAGTCTAGATGAATATAGTTCAGATGCAAGTCATGAACAAGTTTCAGAATCAGATCATGAACAAGGTTAAGATATAGATCATGAATAGGTCTCAAATGCTGATCATGAAGAAGTTGCTACAGATGATAATCAGCCAATCGTGGAAGCACCAGAAACATCTTTAAGGAGGTCTACAAGAATGAAACGCCCTCCTAAAAGGTATGATGATTATGTTACTTCAGTTGCATTTACCGCTAACAATGATGAACCTTTGTGCTATCAGGAAGCTTTAGAAGGTTCGAAAAGTGAAAAGTGGAAAGCAGCCATGAAGGACGAAATGATGGCCTTAGGTAAGAATGGCACATGGGATCTGGTTGAACTTCCGAAAGACAAGAAAACTGAGGGATGTAAATGGGTTTTCAAATTGAAACGGGGTGTGAATGATACAGAGGACAGATACAAAGCGAGGCTGGTCACAAAAGCGTTTTCTCAGAAAGCAGGCATTGACTTTCATGAGATATTTTCACCAGTTGTTAAAATAGTTTCAATTAGAATTGTGTTAGCATTAGTCGCTTTGCTTGATTTGGAATTACAACAACTACATGTTAAGACTGCATTTTTACATGGAGATTTAGATGAGGAAATTTATATGGAACAACTGGAAGGGTTTGTTCAACATCGCAATAAGATATTTGTCTGTAGGCTCAAGAAACCATTGTATGGTTTGTAGCAGTTGCCTCGGCAATGGTACAAGAAGTTTGATTCTTTCATGTTGAGTCAAAAATATATAAGAAGTGAATATGATCATTGTGTTTACTTTAAGCAATTAAGTAATGGCATATTCATTATCTTAGTGTTGTATGTTGATGATATGCTTTTAGCAAGCAAAACCATAGAAGAGATCAACCGGTTAAAGGCTCAGATGGCAAGGACATTTGATATGAAAGATCTAGGAGCAGCAAGACAGATTTTGGGCATGAAGATTTTCAGAGACAGGAGCAATGGTAAGCTGTGGCTATCACAACAGAAGTATATTGAGAAGATACCCTTGAGGTTTCGTATGAACAATGTGAAGCCTGTATCAGTCCCTTTAGCTTCCCATTTTAAGCTTTCTTCTAGTTTATGTCGTAATACAGATGAAGAAAAGGAATATATGTCTCGAATTCCGTATGCCAATGTAGTAGGTTGTTTGATGTATGCGATGGTTGGTACTCGACCAGATATTTCACATGCAGTTGGGGTTGTTAGTAGGTATATGGCAAATCCAGGTAAAGAAGACTGGTTAGTACTGAAATGGATGCTTCGGTATTTGAGAGGCACAAGTGATTATTGTATCAGTTATAATAAAAGCAATGAATTTATTTGCGGATATGTTGATTCAGATTTTGCAGGTGATTTGGATAAGAGAAGGTCAACATCAGGGTATGTCTTTACTCTTGCAGGTGGAGCTATTAGCTGGATGTCAAAGCTACAGAACATTGTTGCTTTATCCACTATTGAAGCAGAATACATAGCTGCTTCTCATGCTTGCAAAGAAGCGATTTGGTTGAAAGGTTTATTTGGTGAGTTTGGTAGGTTGCATGACAACATCAAGCTATTTTGTGATAGTCAAAGTGCAATACATTTGGCTAAGAATCCGGCTTATCATAGTAAATCAAAGCATATATCGATCAAGTACCATTTTGTAAGATAGGTTATCACTGAAAGGGGAGTCTCTCTTGAAAAGGTGCATACAAAGGAGAACTGTGTAGACATATTCACGAAACCAGTTTTGTTAGAGAAGCTACATTGGTGTTTGGCTTCACTTGGCTTCCAGAAAAGATAAAAATTATAAAGAAACAGGGTATCAGGGTAATTGTTGTCAAGGTGGAGATTGTTCAGATTTTCAGTTTTAATAATTTGGGCAAAAATCTCATGTAGGTGACAACAATAGGATTTGTTGCTATATTAGCCCTATTTTGTTGGGAAAGAGTTAATGCATCCTATATTTGTTGTGAGAGGATTTATGAGTCAGTTGGATTCTCTTAGCTATAAAATATATGCCCGTAGAGGATATTGGGTAAGGTAGAGAGTGTGTGAGGAAATAAATTATTGTAATCTCCTATTTTAATAATAAGATTGCTGATGCCTCTGTTTGGTGGACGTAGCCCGGATTGGTTGGGTCAACTATGTTAAATCACTGTGTCATTTGTGTATGATTTCTATGCTGTGTATGTCTTTTATTTTCCATTGTGCACTGTTTGCTCTAACAAGCCAACGTTTAGTGTGTGGTTGCATGTGGATGCATGTCAAGATATTCTAGGGGAGTCGCTAGTCGAAAAGGCTAAATTCCCTTCACTTGGTTCATTGTAAACATCATGTTTTGTGTGATCAATATAAGAGCAACAATTCATGTTTTATGTGTGAATTTTTTATGCTCTGTCTCCTCTGCCCTTCCAACAAATTGATATCAAAACCGGATTTGAAAACTTAAATTGGAAAACCAGAAAATAGTTGAGAAAAAAAATCGGTATAGCAGAAGTCTGCAGAGTCGCACTGTGTGAAGAGAGTCAAAATATTTTTGGTGTTATAGACACCGTTGGGATGAAAAGCTAGAGTTGCAGTCTGTGAGTCACCTCACACAGCCACAACAGAACCAAAGGGCTAGAGAGCCTGCAGCCATAGCTTGCAGAGCAGAGAAATCACGAAAAAACATTCTGCCCTGGTGTCAGTTGACAGCAATTTTCACCAAGTCCTCCGAGAATCGATAAGGCCTCGATAGTTGTGACGGACTCCAAGAAAAGTCAAGAGAACAAAATACGCCCGCTCTTTTCGAAAAGTAAAAGGAGTAAGGTTAAATTCACGAGGTTCAAATTTGAGATCTATTTTTTAATTAGGGTGAAGTTATTTTTGGAAGATATTTTTTAGAAGGAGGTTATAAAGTTTTATAAGGATTGTTTATTAAGAAGCCATATAAAGTATTTTTGTTTATTAAACCAAAGTGCATGGTATAATAAGAGGTTTAAGGAGGCATACTAACATATTTTTTAAAACCAAAAGTGCATGGTATAATAAGAGGTTTATGGTTAAAGAGTGAATTTTGTGGTTTATGGTTAAAGAGTGAATTTTGTGAACATATATATATTTTTGGGGAAATTTTGTTTAATAAGAGAGTTTAGGTCTTTTGCACAGGTTTGTTCGTCTATAAAATTATTTTATTTTTTGTCAAGCACGATGTTGTTTTGGGTGAAGATTGTGCCTTATGGGGGCGCATATTGAAAATTATATTTTTTTCAGGGGCGATATGGAAGAAATCTTCATGCAATTACGAAAGAAACTATAAGAAAAGGAATGACAACAGTCATGGGTCACAAAGCACTACTGAAGAATTTTAAGAAAAGGAATAAAAAGAAGAGGCAGAGATTGTTTTCATATTTAGAAAGGTTCAGCTCAGAACTAAACAACTAAGATGTGTAGCAGAAGGCAAAGAATATATCGAGGGCGATTGGCATAGCTTTGATCTGCTACCACCTCCTATGTTTACGGGTGAATATTTTGATCATTGGGTTATCAAGATGTTAGATTTTCTTCAAGCTAGAGAGTTAATTGAGTACAAATCTAATAACCCATATGATATAGTATGTGATGTTTTAGAATTGAATTTCATAAAACAAGCATTGAATTAGAAGTGTTTGTGCAGGGTAGCAAAATCTACAACTTCTAAGGAAGCATGGAAATTCCTGGAAGCAGAGTTTGGTGCAAGAGGGAGTGACATGCAACAACAGGTTATGTCACAAGCAAAGAAGTCAGCTGCAGATCTAAGCATAGATCAACAAGACTCTGAGAGGAAAACGAAGCTTGGAGAATCCCACTCAAAAGTGGATGATGGTTGTCAAGAGCATAAAATTGAAATCCAATATGAAAGCATGCATATGGATGAAGAAGATGCAACAAAGATTGTAGAGAGAGAAGGTGAAGCCTTTGTGTGTGAAACAAAGCAAGAGAAAATAAATGCTCAAGGACTCCACTGTAATGTGGATGATAGAGGTGATGGTGAATCCCATTGTGATGAGACACATTTGGATGATGACTGCAAAGTTTTATGTGAATTGGTGAATCCAGCCACAACTGATGGATTTGGTGAAGTTGAAATTGATAATCCGCATATCCATGCTCAGATATCCCACCATAGTGTGAATGAACATTATATTGATGACATGTGTGTTTTATTTTTTGAAACACAGATTGATTGTGACAATATGGTAAGCACAATTTTTGATGAAAAAATGAAGGTTGAAGTTGCCACTGTAGCAACAAGATATGAAGTAGTTCGAGCTGCTCATGAAGTAGTATGTCATCTTGTAGTAGTTGATGATCAAGAACATGATAAAGTGATTGAAGAGTTTTTTATGAGAATATCCACTAATAACATAACACTTGAAGACAACCTCCATGTAGTTGAAAAGAAGGTAGATGTAGAGAAAGAATCTTTCACTGAAGAGAGTCATATTAAAAATGTTTTTAACATTGTTTTTGAATGTGCAGGTATTCAGAATAGCATGGGAATATAAGTTGAAAGCAAGGTTGTTAATAAGTTTCATGCAGATTTGAAGCTCATTGAAGAATGGATTCAGAAACCAATAGGACAAATTGAAGCAAGTCAAACTCATGAATATAAAGCACATGAAGCAAACCAAAGAAGACAATTTGAAGATGCAATGTTTTGTCAGCAGTCCAAGGTTGAACGAGTATTTGAAGAGGAAGGTGTAGAAAACATTATCCAATTGTTTTTCAGAAAAAGTTCAAAGCAAGTCAAAGAAAAATTGGAGCAACAACAAGTGAATAAAGCCTACAACAAGAAAGTTCAACAGAGAATGAAGCAATTTTGAGGATATAGAATCTGGAAGCAGAGAAAAAGAAAATACAAAATTGTAAAATCCTTGAGTCATTGTAACCCTAGCTGAGACATAGACTAACAAGCATGTTTGTGTGATAGTTAATTCATGTTGAGTTATGTTGAGTCATAGGTCATAATTAAGGGGGAGTGTTAGAAATTGTAATTACACCGGCATGTGGAGTTAGCTAAACTTAGAGAGTCAGTTAACTGAGTGATTGAGTGATTGAATCTTTGAGTGTTCAGTCAAGTCGAGTTAAGTGATAGACAAATTTTAATGTGTGGTTGCATGTCAAGATATTTTAGGCGAGTTGCTAGTAGAAAAGGTTAAATACCCTTCACCAGGTTCATTGTAAAAATCATGTTTTGTTTGATCAATAGAAGAGTAGCAGCACATGTTTTATGTGTGAATTATTTATGCCTTCTCTCCTCCACCTTTCTAGCAAGCTTCAGATCAGCATTCCGATGAACTCTTTCCCACACTCCTTCCTTCCCTAAAATTTCCATGTTTCTCAACATGAAGTGGAGAAATTTGAAATATATTCGACCATTTGAACCATTAGGTCACAGCCCTGGAATTGGTCACAACAGATCTCCTGGATCGAAGCACTGAATCGAAAAAGCTCGCGAATTGTTGGAAACGCTTTGTAATATTCAAAAAGGAAAATCTCGTGGTTCACTTACATAATAAAATGACTGTATTGATGGTGAAATATGCATGTGATGGCTATATTGTCTCATTAAAGTGCTTTCTAATATTCAGAAAGGAAAATCTCAGAGTTCACTTCTATATTAATCAGTTGTATTGCTTGTGAAATATGCATGCGATAGGTAGCTTGTATTGTTGCTGATACTATACGAATTATTGTGAAGTTAACGATTCAAATCAAAATATGGTGTAAGATATGCATTTCGTATATATTAAATAAAACATCTCTTTTTCTTGTATCAGTGGAAATTTTTGAATGTCCATTTTCCATAACATATAGAGTCATGTCCAAGGTAGAAAATTACAGTGCATTAAAATCAATATCTATGTGACTATTTCTATGGCATTTTTACTCTTCATTTAAGACATAAACAAAGTTAATAACAGAAAGAATTTCAAAATTATAATTAATAATAGGGAAACATACTCTAATAAAAAATCTCTATGATATTGTAAAAAATTATGCTTAAAAATGAATAAATTGTACCTATATAATATTCTTAAATATAAATAAAATTTCAGTAAACTACTTCAATGATGAATGACTTTGCCATGACGATTTTAATGTTACTTGCAATACCATTATGTGAGGCTACTTAGATTTTTAGCTTCAAGCCATTCTATCTCGATAGTGATTCTCATGTTAAAGCCACTCCTGTAAGTATTTAATGTTTCTTGTAGTACCATTACATGAGGCTACTCATATTTCTAGCTTCAAACCATTCTCGCTCGATAGCGATTCTCAGGTTAAAGCCACTCCTGCAAGTAGTTACCCGTAGGAAAGTGCTACTGAGATGGTTGTGATTGTTGAAGGTAATGGAGAATATCCTAGAATAGGTAGAGTTGGTCCATGTAACCTCAGGATAGGAATTAGTTTATATTTCCTAGGATGTTGTTCTAACTTCCCTAAAACCATGTTTTCTATTTAATGTGTAATGTGCATGAACAATGTAGAGCGTTTTGCAAAGGCAAACTCTCTTGGTTCAGACTCTCTTTCGTAGAGCTGACCAATGGGTATTATTTCTTGTAATACAAACATCTGCGACAACCTCTTGGATATTAGGTGTACATCTGCGACACATCTCAGAGAATTGATGTACATTTGCGACGATCATGTAAAGAACAAAAAGGCTCTGAGAGAAGGCTGCATCTTTGAGAAGGTTGCAAAGGCTGAGAACAGAAGATTGTTTGGAGGCTGTGAAGGAAGCCACGGTGATCAGTGGGTGTGCTGCGAGATCAAACAACATTG
>APFE031559134.1:0-13004 GCA_000404065.3 Pinus taeda
AAGCTGCAAATACCGCCGTATATGTTCAAAATAGGTGTCCACATCAAGCATTGAATTTCAAGACACCCGAAAAAGTTTACACGGGTAAGAAACCTGATGTTTCTCATTTTAGAATATGTGGTTGTGCCGTATATTTTCATGTACCTAAAGAGAAGAGAAACAAGTTGGGAGCTTGCGGGAAGAAATGAACTTTTGTGGGCTACAATGAAAACTCAAAGGCATATAGAATCTATGTGCCTGGTCAATGAGATGTGGAAGTAAGCCATGATGTTACATTCCATGAAGACACACCTCTTGGGAAAGCCAGAGATCTCCCCATTCCAGAAAAAGAAAATGATGGTGCTACAGGAAAGCAGGAAGAACCTTCGTTCAATGAGCCCATGCCCGATGTTGAAGGTTCGATGGATCCCATTGATCCACCTCCTAGTGATCCCTCTACCTCAAGGAAAAAATTATTGTGGCTCAAAGACACTGTCGAAGATGTTGAAAAGCATATTGCTCCAAGAGAGACATTTCGTGAAAGTAAGAAGCCCACCAAGTATCAAGGGTACCTTTCTACCATGAGTACCATTGTTTAATCTGGGCCTTGTATGTTTGAAGAAGCCGTGAAACATCAAGTATGGAATGATGTGATGAATGACAAGAAAAAATCCATCATGAAGAATGATGTCTGGGATGTGGTTCCTAGACCCAAGGACAAATCTGTGGTCACCTCTAAATGGCTTTACAAAATCAAACATGGTGTTGATGGGAGTGCTGAAAAATACAAGGCCAAGTTCGTTGCTCGAGGCTTCTCTTAAAAGGAAGGGGTGGACTATAATGAGATATTTGCACCAGTTGCCCGATATACCACTATTTGTCCGATTATAGCTCTTGTTGCCTCTCAAGGATGGAGCATACACCAAATGGTAGTTAAGACTGCTTTCTTGCATGGCTCGCTTAAAGAGGAAGCCTACTTGGAACAACCTGAGGGGTTCGAAGTATAGGATCGAAGGACACACGTATGCAGGTTGAAGAAAGCCCTTTATGGGTTGAAGCAAGCCCCCAAGGCTTGGTATGAGAGGATTGATAGTTATCTTATGAAGCTGGGATTTACAAGGAGGGATGTTAACCTTAACCTATATTTCAAGGTTGAGAATGGCATGCCTCTCATTCTAGTCTTTTATGCGGATGATCTCTTTCTGACAAGTGCAGACCCTCTCATTTATTAATGCAAGAGGGAGTTGGCTTCTGAGTTCGAGATGAAGGACCTAGGACTAATGCACTACTTCCAAGGCCTTGAGGTCTGGCAAAAGCCAGGTGAGGTTTTCCTTTCTCAAGGAAAATACATTGTGAAGTTGCGTGAGAGATGTGGGATGGTGGATTGCAAGTCTGTGTCTACTCCGATGGAACTCAACTTCAAGAAGCTATGTGGAAGTGTTGTTGGGCCCAAATTAGCGAACCCTTCCGAATATAGACAACTTGTGAGGGCCCTGATGTTCTTGCTAAACTCCCGTCCTGACATATGCTTCGTTGTGAACACATTGAGTCAATTTATGGTCAAGCCTCATCACATACATTGGATCGTTGCTAAGAATCTCTTGAGATATCACCGAGGCACAATCTATTATGGACTAAGATACATTGTCAGGAACTTGAGGTAGCATGGATATGCAGATGTTGCCTGGGTTGGCAGTGTGGTGGATCGTAAGAGCGTGTCAAGATGTTGCTTTTCATTGGGATCTGCTTCAATTTCTTGGATGAGCAAGAAGCAGAAATCGGTTGCTTTATGCACCACAGAGGAAAAATACATTACAGCTAGTATGGCCTGTTGAGAAGTTGTTTGGTTGAGGAAGCTCTTCAATGAGCTATTTGAGCACGTGTTGAATACCAGCATGATCTTCTGCGACAACTAGAGTGGGATTCGCCTTTTAGAGAATCTAGTGTTCCTTGACCACTCCAAGCACATTGATATCAAGTACCACTTTATCTGGCATATGGTACAACAGGGAGCAATAAGGCTCCAACACATCAGGATTGATGAGTAGGTCACAGATATCCTCATGAAGCCTTTGGGGAAGGTCAAATTCTTAGCCTTCCGAGAAAGACTTGGAGTCATGGAAAGACCCTCCCATGAGGGTCCCGCTTGAGTTGGACACTGGGCTCTGGGAGCTCCTAAAAGCTTGGGGTACTTCTTGGAGCTATGAGCACCCATAGGGTGAGTGGTTCACCTTCCCCTATGTGGTGCGTTGTGTGCAAGGTGAGTGTTCACCTTCCCTTGTGATACCCCATGGTGATATGTGTGTAGGGTGAATGGTTCACCTTCCCTTACGAGACACGTGTGTAGAGTGAGTGGTTCACCTTCCCCTACGATTGGTTCACCTTCTCCTATCGCATATGAGCAGGATGAGTGGTTCACCTTCTCCTGTTGATGCCCCAACAGACATCCTACCCATGTGGTCCGAGACTCGTGGGAAACGTGGATAGGGACCATAGCACTACCGATGGACGCATCGTGTACTACCGTACTCCCTATGTATAGGATGCATGATGTTCAACAACTTGATCTGAGATCATTTGAGGTTCCACCTCTGGATTGACTTTTGTCAGTGGAGAGTGGTAAGGTCTTGTGACTCACTCTCGATCGATTCTTCTTCATTATTACTTCATGGTTCAACAGAGCAGAGATGAGATGATAGAGATGGTACATGACGACATGATGACATGATGACGACAGATGGATTGGCATGCGGAATTCTCTCAAGTTAAGAGGGAGTGCTAAAATTGGAAACTAAGGCCAAATTCCACCTTAGGACAACTCATTTGATGGAGATGATGATTGCATTAGATTCTTCTTTTCGAGAGGTCCAAGATTGATATAAAGATCATCTCATTCGGACAAGCAGAAGTGTGATTTTGAATTTATGACCACACACGTGCAAATTGATCAGATCGGGTTCATCATTATGTAGGCTCAAGAAGCCCAATGGATGTGTCTCTTCATGCACAACGAATTGTATAAATACAAGAGACATCACACCTCATTTGGACATCCATCACTCACACATTCTTCTCTCTCTCTTCATCAGATTGGTTCATACAGTTATTGGGCAGCCTCTCTCTCTCACACGTGTGGCTAGGAGGACAAATTTTCTTAGCAGGTCGAATTTCAGACTTCAAGGACAGGTTTGACCAGCATTGACCGAGGTGTTTTTTTTACTGAGTTTGACTTCGGTTTTTAGGTCAAAGATTCATTTTTCCAGGCCACATTGCTAAGCACAAAAACCAATAATTTTTGGGCTAGTTGACATGCATTAATTTCAAGGTTGACTGTTGTTTGACCGCAAAAAAATTACCGCAGTTTTCTCTCTCCTTTGACAGAGTTGTTTTGGGCTAAAATTGACCTCCTGACCAGACCGAGTTTGACCAAGGAAGATCGAGCTGCTTTTAGGAAGATTAGCTGCTGATTTGACCAGCGTTGACTTTTTGGTTGGGGCTGAAGTTTGATTGCAATTGACTGCAGAAATTTACAGGGTTGTTTTGACTTTGTATTGGGCAAGTGAATTTGACTTTCGTACTCTCTCTCTCTGTTGAAATTTTGATTTAATAATAAGAAGAATTGATCAAAAGGCTTTCTCCACATTGGGGTTTTTCCCTGGCATCCGCCAAATCTGGTGTCCTCTTGTCTTGGCTTGTCTTCTGCACTTTGTTTTATGTTCCATCTGCTTTTACTGTCAATGTGATTATTGTGATTGCTATTGGAAATTGATATTGGGCTGCTAAGGAACATTGAAATAAATTGTGTTAAGCATAGAAAATACCATTGTTAACTAAAATTAACAAGATGTCAAGTCAGCCTACATGTCAAGTCGGCCTTGCCCCAAAGGACGTCTATTCGCACCCCTCTAAACTATATAAATAAAGGGATGATGGAGCTCATTTGTACACACACTTGAATGGTTTTGGTCTGAAATATCACAGAGAGGGCAGAGAAGAAGTAGAAAGTCGAAATCTGAAATCAAGGATATCTTCTTGTGCTAGAATTTGTGGAAGATCTGTCTCAGTTCATCTCTTGTTGCCGGTCTCTTGCTGCTGAATCTGCTGGAAGGAAGAAAGGTTTGACTTGGCATCGAGAGGTGGAAGTTTTTGTGGTTATGGGTCTTGGATATCTCATTTGATTTGACTTGGCATCGAGAGGTGGAAGTTTTTGTGGTTATGGGTCTTGGATATCTCATTTGATTTGATTCTATAAGAAGAGAATTTTCTGGGTTTTTCCCCTTTGGAGGGGGCTTTTGCCCTGGCTTGGGGAATATATCTTGTGTTCTATTGTCTTTTGTGATCTTCACGTTTTATGATAATTGCTTTATAAAGGAAAAAAACATAATGATAAAAATGCTAACAGTCTCACAAGTAATAATCATGTAATGGAAATCTAAAATAAGATGAAAAACCTCCCTATTTCCAACAAAAAGGACACATCTTGAGAACAAGACACGGTGAGAGTTGGACCCCAATGATTGGGTGGAAAAGGACTTCCATTCAAGTGTGTAGGGTTCAAGGAAGGTGCAAGGGGCAGCGAGGCAGCTCCAGATCAGCCAAGCAGGATCAAAGGATAGATCTAGGGTTTGATTGGCTGGATCAGTTCCAGGCTTTTGTTGTATGTATTTTTCTCAGTGGGATTACCCCACGAAGGGAGCCCCTGTAACTTCTAAGTTATTTAAATGGAGGACTGATTTGAAGGGCAGAAATCTGTATGCACGTGATTGTGAGATTGGTGTATTTAATTTTGCTTCCACTGATTATTTTGTTTATGTTAAAACTCTAGCTGTGTTAAAATTCTGTAGATCTGATCTGCTAGGAAGTAATTGACCAGGTGCTAGGGTTAAGGAAAATTAACAATGAATACTGTTTTATTATGGACATTTTAAACAGACAGAAGAGACAAATAGAATCTCTTCAAGCTGAGTATGTTACCATTTGACAAATGGTCTTGAATAGCCAGAAGTTCCAATTCTGCTGCGTCAAATGCCGGACAGTCTATTGGATCAGTTGCCGAGAAAATTAGAGAAAAGGAGACTCTCCAGCAGCAGCAGGATGATGTGGAAATGATGATGGGTATCGATCAGGACCTTTAGTCTATACCAGAGAATCAGGAGGAAACCAACAGCAAGCATGCCTTTATCTACTGCTAGTTTTTAAATGTTTTGCAAATTTGTTTAGCTTAGGACAACTATTATAGAATTTATACCAGCTATGGGACAAACTCTATGTTTTTGTATTATTATGCTAACTAGCCCAGCTGCAGCAATTTTCTAATGCAAATTAAATCGATTTCTGTTAAAAGAGAAAAATAATGCAATATACTCCTCGTAGATTATCAACGGAGCATAGTATGAAATGAAAATCAAAATGGCTAAACCCAACCTGAAGTGACTTTGAATTATAAAGTAGTCAGAAGTTATCCTTGGTCAAAGCTATCTGGATTTTGACTTATATTAAGGCATTGGACATACCTTAACTTATGCACTTTAATGGGCCACTTCACATTCACAGTGAGATTAGGATAACAAAATTCATGAATCTGCTAATATTTACACACAATATTGGCTTTGAAAATAGGCCGTTGAATTCAGTACAGTTTCAATGAATATTAAAGTAGCAGGCTAAGGCTGATCCGCCCGCCTCCAGTCCAATATCAGCTGCATCATAATCTCTTGTTTGGTTATTTCAGTTACCTTGTTTATTCGCCTTTAAATTCCATATATTATAGACTGTTGATCCTTTATTGTTGGCATGCCAGGTCGTGGTTGATAGTCGAGATAGGATCTGGGGCAATTTTGATACTATTTATGGCATTTATGGCCTTAGCTTGTGCCCATGATAGCTAACCTAGTCAGTATTTTCTAATTAAAAGAAAATGTCCTCTATGTACTTACTATGTTTAAAGCAGGATAACTAACCAATGAAATGCACCTTTTCCATCAACGCCTCGCCGGAATCCGATGAGCCAAATCCAGCCCAAAACACACAAGAGTCGGTCGAACAGATGCTGCATTAATCCACACGCATCAAAAACCCCAGGGCACACCAAATACGCAATCTCAAGGACTGGATTTCACCATTCCAGGAATGCAAAATCGAATTCTACTAGATTCCAAAAGAAAAACACCACAAAGAACGCGTCAGAGAAAGTGCATTCCATTGGCTCTTATCCTACTTGTTTTTTTAGAGTGAAGAGGAAGCGTTTTCTAAGACAAATGGCAAATTCTGGACCCGGTAAATAATAAAAGTTGTTAATCTTGATAATTCCAGAAAAGAGAGCAAGCTAAGCTTTATTTATTCTGCATCGGTAAAATGCTCTCTAAGCTCGTCTTGTTTAATATTCCAATGGAAAGGAATTTAGTACAATTTATTTGACCTAAGTCCAAATTACCTCCCATCGGTTCTCAATATAAATTCTCAGCATAAGCACTCCATTTGCATATAAATGGACCAAAATTTTAACCATCTTAATATAATTTCTATGCGTGGGAGAATTAAGACCTAGTTAGCTCACAGAAAAACGTTACAGATTTTCTTTTATTTTAAGTGTAGTGATTAGCCGGCCAGTATTACATTCGAATATATCCTCGACAAAAAGACTTTACAGTAAATTAACATAGCCGATTTGCAGTAATTGTATAAGAAATCAAAACGTCATGACCAATCCAATGCTATCGTACGCGGTTTTCTAAGCAGAGACTCAAATGAGGATATAATTCCATTCTAACTTCTTACATCGAAACCTTCCCCATAAAAAACAGCAATCGCGGAAATTATAGGCGAAATAGAGAAATTGACCACAAATAATCCAGAAGGGAAAAAAATGGAGAAAACATGCTGAAACTGGCCAAATGAGGATGTGGCACTGCAGAAACAAACTTTAGCCTCACAATATGTGCGAAACACCTCTTAACTATCAACACACAAATTTTATTAAAAGCCTCAACCAGCAGACACAGGAAGAGTTTCGAACCTGGGCGGACGAATAACGAAATTCACGAGCTGTTCCATCAATTTCGTGCAGCGAGATATGCACATAAACTTTGTACGCTGACACAATCCTCCTTTTTCTTGGCTATATGTTTAATTTCGAAACAACAGAGGCGATGTGAAGGTTTATTTGTCGTTCCTGGTCCCGGTCCCGACGTGAACACGGCGCGTTTCTGCGTGGGGCCTTTACTCTTAATTTCTCCCTCCTAATTTCTTCCGGTGACGGAAAAGGTGAATATCCGAATACGATCCCGTCTAACAAATCACGTCTGCAACATGCGAATCGTTGCCGTGCTTTTTCCATAAAAGCATCCAAGAAATGGCCAGTTATAGGTTGCCTTCTTTTTCCATTTAATGATATATCAGAAACACGTGCCTTTAAATATATCGCACTAAGTCGTATATCACAGCTGACAAATAACCAAAGAAAAGAGAAGAAAAGAATCAAATTAGACATTTTTAAAATTATATATAGATATTAAATCTCTACGAATAACAAAAAGAGAAGAATTAAATTAGAGGATTTTTCAAAATTATATATAGATATTATAATTTTTATTTTTATTTTTTATTTAAACTGGTGTTTTAAGTGAGATTTTTTTAGAAGTTTTTTTATGGATTTTTTTGGTTTAATTTCTCTAAAATTTGGTAAGAATTTATTAAAATCATAATTTTGATGGATAACTTCTGCACAGTGTAAATACCCTAATAATTTTTTTGGGTGCTAAATCCATATACAATAAAAAAAACCAGTTTAAATAATATAAATTAAAATTTCATCTCGAGTTTTTCTACCAAAAGTTTTTCCACCAACGCCAAAAAATTCAAAAAATAACACTAAAAAAAATCTTTTTAAACTGGAATATCCCCATCAAAACTCTCAACGGTCATAAATGTTGTTGAGATGTATTATAAAAGGGTAGCGTAGACGATGATACTAGTCTTGAATGCCACTCCACCCCGTTACATCCATTGTTGAGGCATCGTGGCACGGAACATACATGACTACACTACGCTATTATACATGACCCACGCCATGTCATCGTCAATGACTAGAAAGGTTAACATTTGATGTATGAACCTCCAAACAAATACAGACATGGACATTCTAATGACCGCTTAAGTATGTTGACGTAAGTTTTGACTCGAGTATATTTGATTATATGTAGAATTTGCTCTCTGTTGAGATATGTAATACGTTTCCTACTTGAGATATTTGTAATATTCTTAGCGTCCGAAGTATAGCATTGACTTTCGTAGTTGAGATATAATTAATATTCTTAGCGTCGAAAGGAATTCCTTTTTTAAGGATCTTACATAAGACTAAAAAGATGAAAGTTAACTAAAGTTTAATGACAAAATGTTTATGAAAGTACTTGAAGTTATTGTAAGGATCTTACATTATATTAAATTAAAAGTTTAGTTAGAGTTAATTAAATTTGTTTAAATTTATTTGATAATCATTAAGGTTTTGGGTATTTTTCTAGTGGCAAAATGTTTATAAAAGTATTGGATGATTTTTTTGAATGGTAAGATGTTTATGAAAGCATTCACAATAATTGGTTGGTTAGAATCATGATTTTGCAATGTGTTACTCAAACTAAGTGTATTATTTATTCAAAGATTTTTACTATTGACTAATTTTAGCATGTATAAATGGTAAAACGTTATGCCATGTCTTAGGGTTCTTTCATTATATATGTTCTCCAAATTCATAGACATGTATAGAATTCTCAATTCTTATTACGTTTTTATGGAAATTCACAGCTCAACATTGATGCATTTTTTTTCCTTCTATTTAGGATTGTTTTGATATATGTGATCCCTTTAAGAATAGAGTGGCCTTCTTGGACTTTCCTCAAAATGCTAGCCATGAAGATAAATATGATCTAATACCTTGAATACCAAATACTACCATAGGAAAACTTGTTGTAGGGTGAGTATCCAAAGGATCATTTGTATCTCAGGGATCCAAGGTCAATGAATGGTAAAGGGTAGGAGGCACCTAAAGGGTTTACATGCACAATCAAGTGTGAAATTGCAGTTGCCTCGCTTAAAGAGGTTGTTCATCAAAGCATTAGACTTGCTTCACTCTTGAAGTAACTAAAATTGCTCATGGGGTTGCTCAATAAACCAATTAATGAGTATCATATATTGTAATCACTTCATAATCAAAGAGTCTTGACTTTAAATTAGTTTATATGATGTAAAAAAAGTTTTATAAATTTTATCAAAGTTATATAATTATATATTAAATAAATAATATAGAAATTGAAAATTATTTTTTAAAATTTAATAATATTTTTTTATTTGATCATTGTTGAATATTCTTGATAAAGACTATTTATATATGATTTTAAATGTAATTATATCATTTAACAAATAATTAAAAAAATATATATAATTGAGCTTTATGTCCCTGAAGATGGTTGAAGTGTTCACCTGAAACATCAGACACCTTAACGAGATCAATAGTATTCCAATTTTTTGCATTATCATAATATGAAACGTTGTCATAATTAGATATAATATGAATTCACCATTTAACGCCTTATGCCCTTTGTTACATATATAATACTAATTTACCATTTGATATGACTGCTCATAAGTAATATGAATAGATTTCACTATTTAATACGAACAAATATCACCATTTAATACAAACAACTATCATATTTTAATATGATTGTTGACAAGTAATACATATAGATATAATACGAATAAATATCAAGAGCTTTGTATTTTCTCTATTTATTATCATTGGTTTTACTAACATTCAAGTGTCGCATACAACAAAAACTTGTAGCACGCGTGGGACACTTAAACGTCAATCCATGTAGAACACATAATCAAGAATATCCACGATTTGAAGAAGATGACTGACCACTCTAATTTCATTCACATGCCATCACAAAGTTCATTGCAAACTTCTATAACACATAATGAATGCATTAATCCACAGAATTTTGGTTCGAATCACCACTCTCTTACCAAAAATTGGTAGTCATTGCAATAATATATAAAAGGGAGCCTACCATTTCTCATTCTTAAAAACTAATAACTGATCTATGAGAAGGAGGAGAAAGAATTTTGCTATAAAGAGGCAAGATTTACATGTGGTTTTTAGGATTGTAGCTCCACGCGCCTTTCCTGACTCTTCTTCTATTGAAGAATTTTAAAAGGGCATGAAGCGGAGGAGGAAAGTAGGAATTTTTTGTGGATAGACCATTAATGTATGGTTTCTTTAATTAAAGACCTAGAACTCAAGATTTACACACTTTTCAAGCTATTAGGTTGTGAGATTGTCCTTTAGCAAGACACTTAGGGAAATTGGAAAGACTTCAAGGACCAGTGCCCCCATAAACTTACTCCTATATTAGTAAATATTATTATTTGTGTTATCTCCTCTCTCTATATTTTTTTATTATTGATGTTGTCCATAAATATTAGTTGTTATGGGTTCAGAGAAAATTAAATGATATTTGATGCAAGAGCATCTACAAGGCAAGATCTTTTGACCTCTTGGGTCAAAAATCATTTACGAAGGGAGTTGGTACCCTAATTTATTTATTAAGGGAAGTTGGGTTCCCTAAGTCATTTAATTTTTAATAAGTTTTTTTAATAGGAATGAGTATAATTTGTATTAAATTTGTACCCAATCATAGCATATACATGGGAAATTTTACATTATGATCCTCTTCTTGAAATTCCCTGGGGATGGCATTTTTTATTAGCACCCTTATAGGACTACATATTATGGCAAAATTCAATCTATTCTCGCAGATATATATTCTATAGAAACTTCCTAGCAAAAAGAAAATTTTGCAACAAAACATGTTTTAGTTACAATGGTCTACTTCCCTGATTGCTAGTTGGTTGAGGCCCATGCACTATCCACTTTGATGCCAAGTTTCATCGTTGGTGTGGTTGAGTTTGGTGTTCATGATATTGACATGTTCTTGGAGATCCACGATCTAGCTTCAAAGAGCCTCCATCTCATCCTCGTGCCTAGTTAATTTGGTCGTCAAGTTTTAGATCACCTCCAACACTTACACATTGGTCACCATTTGATCCTTTAGTTTTAATTTCATTACAATTAGGTCTACTTGGAGCACCTCCAATTTCTTCAACAATCAAGTGGCCTTATCCTGACAACCACAATTGGCTTGCCCGATGCCACTGCTACTGCTTGTTGCTCTTATTTGGCCTCTCCACATTTTGCTTTATGCCCTCCTCTTAACTTCGCAAAATTGTGCTCCCTTATTAAGTCCTTTCTTCCTACTGATGTGAGTACCAATGAGAATAATAAGCCACAAGTCCCTAAAGGAACATGCTCATTTTCCCCACGATGTTTGTTGAGAGTACGCCACAGGGACACAGAGCCATGTCAAGCTTTGTTGAGAGTGTATCTCAGGGACAAAGCCTTACTACAAGACCATGCTAATGGGCAAGCAGTTGAGTCACTAAGACTAAAGAACAAAAACTTGCATTTGCCTCAAAAATCCACCCAATTTATCTTGTCTATGACTATATCAAACTCATTTGATTTGAATTTCCTCCCAGGATGTTGTTCCAAAGGCCAAGCCCAGGCCTAACTAGGAAAAAGATGACCCTGTCATGCCAGAGGAGCCAACATTAGGAATTGCTCGAATGCTAGCTGGATTGTGCCACAGGCAGACACATTTTCAACATGTTCTTACCAAAGAGAAAATGTAATTACAAAGTCCTCTATGTTTGTGTGGCTACAGGTCCATTGATTTATGCCTCCACCTCTCTATCCCACATGCAAAGAGAGTAATGGTCGCATCGCTCTTCATAATACTCTGTCTATAGTCTATAATCATTGCTCAAAGTGGTTTTCCTACGCTAAAACTATATTGTGGCCACTGGATTGTACTCCTTCATTGTAATGGATTTGGGGTTATCTCGTAAGCATGCTTCAAATGCAATCGAGGCACCATGACATCAGTCGGGCCCCTTTCCTCATTTTGATTAATGATCCTCATTAACCTTATGAAATTGTTTTGGTATACCTTTCGGAGATGAGTTGTTTCTTGGACATGGACCAGGGAGCCTTTCATTAGTTTGATAAGGACTTAGGGGTTATGGAAAGCTCCCCCGACCCATTTATCCATTAGTTTCTAGTTGTGCAACCTGGAGTTGACATGCATGATTGGCACATTGGTCAACTTCTATATTTTGGCTTCTTAGGATATGAAAAAAAAATGAGGAAATTTGTCTAAAAGCCATATTATTATCTTCAAAAGGTTATCCAAGTGTTTGTCTCTCAACCAAGTTTCCTTTTGTAAATGTTAAATAGTAATGAGTGAATCCCCCAAGATGTTAATATTGGTCACTCATATAGTTTTAGTGAGGAACAGACCTTGCAATAGGCCATGCATTTCTGCCTGGTTGTTGGTCATGTGTCCCAAGCCCCAAGCATACCTTTTTACTAATTTTCCTTCAAGGTTATACAGTACCCCTCCCCCTCCTACCACCCCTCATTTAATTTGTAATATTTAGCTATAGTCTAGAAGGAATTAAATTTTTTAGGAAGTTAGATTAATTTAACTTAATTTCTATGTAAAAAATATGAACTAACTAAATCATATATTTATTAGATAATTTAGGAACTAGATTGAATTTGTTAGATTTGTATAAGATATTTTTCTTCTATGTAATAAAAATAGATGAGAAGGAGATTTATTAGGGAAAGAGGGAGAAATAGAGAGGAGCGAGAAGAAAGACAAAGAGGAGAGGGACCTACAAACAAAGCTGAATCGAGCTCATCCTTGTAATTTCTTTGTTAATACTATCATATATGTGTGTGCATTGCCATATGTTTGAATGAACTTATTTTGATTGAATGCAAATGAGCTTGCCACATAGAATCAACGCTTCTATAGGTTAAATAGGTGGAGTAGAGTGGCGAGGATCAAATCATGGAAGTAAAGGCTCAGTAGACAAACACTTAGCCAAACTTGTATTTTCCA
>APFE031559146.1:0-26752 GCA_000404065.3 Pinus taeda
AAAGGCCTGTTGTGCTTCCTCATTCCAGAAGAATGAATTTTTCTTTAGGAGTTGGGTGAGGGGCTTCGCTATGCGACCATAGTTGCGGACAAATTTACAATAATATCCTGTGAGACCCAAAAATCCTCGCAAGCTCTTCAAGGTCTTAGGTTGAGGCTATTCCTACATTGCTTGGATCTTTTTGGGGTCCACCTTGACACCTTCATGCCCCACAATGTGGCCCAAATACTCTACTTCTGCCATGCCAAATGAACACTTGGACATCTTGACAAATAATTTATGCTTGCGGAGCAGTTTCAAGAGTAGATCTACATGCTGAAGATGTGCGGCCCAAGTGCAACTATAGATGAGGATGTCATCGAAGAAGACAAGGACAAATTTCCTAAGATATGGTTTGAGAAGGTGGTTCATAAGGCTCTGAAAAGTAGAGGGGGCATTACAAAGACCAATTGGCATGACCAGGAATTCATAGTGGCCTTCATGAGTTCTGAAAGCAGTCTTGGGGATGTCGACTTCCTTCATGCGAATTTGGTGGTAGTCTGAGCGAATATCCAGCTTCGTGAAAAATTGAGCCCCATTGAGTTCATCCAGCAAATCATCAACCACCGGGATGGGAAATTTATCTTTGACTGTCAACTTATTGAGGGCCTTGAAGTCAGGACACATCTGCCACTCCCCATCTTTCTTGAGCACCATGACCACTGGAGATGAATAAGGACTGATGCTGGGACGAATGACACCGGTTTCCAAAATTTCCTTGATGATTTTTTCTATTTCATTCTTTTGGGTGAACGAATATCTGTATGGGCACACATTTGGGGGTTGGGCCCCTGGAACCAAGGTGATGCTATGATCATGTTCCCCTCGCGAGGGTGAAGCCCTTGAGGCTTGTCAAAGACCGACAGATGGTTATTTCAAATCTTTTGCATCTCTGGATGAATTGGCGGCGTCTTGGTTTCGACTACCTGGATGGCATTAAATTGAGCTACAACTCCATGATTGCCCTTTTTTAACAATTTCTCCATCCTATGCGAGCTGATGATAGAGGGGGCTCTCGCCTGAAGTCCACGGAGGGTATGTGTGTAGTTGTTCTTCTTAAAACTCATATATAACTCCTGAAAATCCATTGTGATTGGCCCAAGAGTGCGGAGCCAGTTAGCTCCAAGGATAATGTCGCAACCCCCCATGTGTATGGCAAACATGTGGGTTTTCTACTGATAATCCCCCATTTGAAGTTTGACATTTTCATAGCAGCCTTCACATTTCATTGTGCCTCCATCCACAATTTGAACTTGGAAGTTAGAAACTGCTCGTACAAAACAATGAACTGCTTCTGCGACTTTTTGATGGATGAAATTATGTGTACTTCCACTATCAATCAAGACTACTACTAGTCGATGTTTAATAAAACCTATGATTTTGAGAGTTTGAGGGGAAGAAATCCCTGCCAAAGCATGCAATGAAATGACTGGTTCATCAGAGACATTGTCCTGTTGGTTGTCTTCTTCAAGCTGCTCATGTTCCTCCAGTGGTGGCTCTTCCTCTGTTGAGCTGTAGTCCGTGGCATCAATTTGAAAAAATTTGGGCTCCTTGCATTTATGCCCTGGGGAGTATTTTTCATCACAGTAGTAACATAGGCCTTGCTTTCTCCTTTCGGCCATCTCCGCAGGTGACACCTTTTGGACTTTAAGTGTTTGAGTCGTTTTGTGAGCCTGTGGAGGGCGACCTTTAGCGGAGAAATTTGGGCGACTGTATTGGACTGCTAATTCACTTTCAACGTTATGAGCTACCTTGCAAGCCTCCGTCCATGTGGGAGGGTGGTGCTGTAGGACTTGGGCTTTGATAGATTCTTTAAGACCGCTGATAAAACATTCCATGTAGAACCCATCTGAGAGACCCCAAGTACAGAAGGTTAAGGCTTCAAAAGATGTTATATATTCACCCACTATACCAGTCTGTTGGAGCTTAGTAAGACAACCCAAAAAAGATGATTCGTGGTCAAAGCGGTCTTGAAGAGCTTTGGTGAATTTGGGCCAAGTCCTAAAAGTTCCAGTGCAACGTTGCTGCCATTCCCACCACTGCCACCTTTCATTGTCTAGGTACATGCTCCCCAACATAAGCTGAGTCTCATCATCGTAGATGTGATTTAGTTTGAAATATTTCTCCATTTGTCCTATCCATGCCAACAGGTGAGAACCGTCAAATTTACGCATATCCAACTTGGGAGGTCGCTGATTGGGTTGTGGGTGGGTGTGCCAGATGTGAGGAGAGTGGCTAGACTCACCCTCATTGTGTTCCTGGCCATTATACTCCTCCTCGTGGGTGTGCTCCTTGCCCTTCGGGACTATGTTGTCGACCATGCCAAGTAGTCTAGTAACCTGAATGCCGAGTTCATGCACTGATTCTTCAAGTTTGTCCATCCTTTCATTCGCCATCGCTTGAGCTCTAGTTGCTACCATACACCAACCGGATTTTTTGAAAAATGGGACCGCCTAAAAAAAATTCACTAAAAAATGAATTGTACCACCATGCTCAGTTCTTCGTCGTGATTCTGATGGGCTAGATCACTAATAAGCGCCCCAAATTTTGAAAATGTCAATGCGGCCAAAATTCCTGCAAAAATTATACCCCGGTATAGGAACCCTTCACAACGACTCCGATCTGGTGGATCTGAGAGATCTGAATGGTGGATTTGATAGCACTGGGTGGTAGAACTGACTGCTTCTACGGATCTGACGGATCTAAGAGATCGGAATGGCTGATTGGGACCGATGTCTGCTGCTATTGCACTCCTTTGCACAAGCGGATCTAGAAGAGATGATGATAGAAAAGGGAACTAGGGTCTTGAGGAGTGTCAGGTGCTACAGATCGCAATATACATAAGGGTTTGGCAGTAGTACTTGGCCCAATGTTTTAGGGCTCTAACTAAGGAGGATGGACCGTACCCTTAACCGTACAACCCGACTACCCTATCGTATGGGCAAGTAATCTCTTCGAGTGCTGTTCTCAGTGTACTGTAGCCGCAAGACGGCCGACGATTTATTTATGGCAAGGTTTCAAAGGAGCCTGGGGGGCTTCCGATATACCCAGAGGGTATGTGGAAGACAGTCCGTGCGTGGTTCTGTCTAATGTGCTACTACTCGAAGGGGTACCCACAGGGGTTACAAGGGAGTCCAACAGACTTGACCACCTCTTGTATTTCCTGCGTGCATGCCTCCCCAAATCTGCAGATTTATGTGCTCAACGACAGATCCCGTGGTTTAAAGACGCCAGAACACGTCTCTAGCAAAAAAAAAAAATTGCTACGAAATGGAGATCCCACCGGCCCTCGAAAGTGCTCTGATACCACTTGTTATGCTCTTAACTTGCAAATGATACCCAAATACAGAATATGCGAAGAAAAGATACCCAGAACACAGAATAGCAATGATTTTATTTTCAAAGGTATGTTCACTTGCCTCTTCGAGGGGGCAACCTCCAATAGAGCAGAGCTCGATTACAAAATAAGACACGATGATCCTCGCAGGGAATCTCTATCCTTTATATATGACTCATACATGCAATACCATGGGCCAATACCATTGTATTACTAATACCCTCTATCTAATACTACCGCCCATTTGCAACTAACTGTGGTTCTGTTATTAATTGCGGATTAACCACTTACAATTATTCATATGGGCTTTATTGACTCTTGACTATGACGTGGTCCCATTACATAGATAAGGGGGTTAGGGTGGGACCCTAACACACTCCTTTTTCATTACTGAGAGGCATACGCAACTGTCTAGATCAAAACCCACATATTCACACGACTGTCTCTCATAAGAATAATGTATAGAAAGTAAACTTCTGATACTTTATAGCCACAAATCCTCCTGAACATGAAATGCATGTTCCTTCTCTCTGCTACTTCATCAAATTCAATATCAGTAACATAAATATCATCAAAATAATATCAAAAAAACATCGAGAACCATCGTCAAGATACTCATTCATAGTTCCCCCTTAGGTCATACACCACTGATCCTATGGACATGATAGTCCTTACCTATTCTCCATGAGGTTATGTACCTCACAATCACTTCTGCAATCACTGTTAGAAGTATTCTTCTTAGAATAATGGACTACAATAGGAACAATTTTCCCTACATCTCTGCTAGATATTCCTTCTTCCTCCAAATCTGCTTGCAATTTCTAATCATGTGCTTGAACTTGTGGAACTTATCCCAACTTCTGCTTCAATTCCAAATGCTTGACCTGCAATCAGTGACCTTATGCCCAAATGAGTTACAAGAAAAATAATATGCATGAAACCATCCTTTATGCCTAGGGACTGATCTTGACTTTGATCTAGGAGATTTCCTTTCATATGTGTGACTTGAATTAGTTTTCTTTTGAAAAATTTTATGTTGGAATTTCTTGTCATTACACTGTGAACCTGAAGCTATATGGTTGTATCCAATACCTGTCTTAATTATATAAGAGCATTGCTTATTGATAATATTCTCTAGAGATTAATATTTCTTTACCCATTTTTTTACTTTCTCGTAATCTTTCCTTAGAGTCACAACTTCTGATTCTAATTTTTCATAATGATTTTCCTTTTCTTGAAGTTGTTTTTCTAAGATTTTTGTTCTTTTATTGGTTACCTCCAACTGCATCCTTCACATGTTTATTTCCTTGACCATACTTCTTTCTTTAGTTTCCAATTCTTTGTTTGCACTCCTAAGTCTATCATTTTATTTCAATGCTTTCATTCAATCATCTTCTTCACAACTATCTAATTCATTAGTTGATTGATGTTCAAGAGGCATAAGTATTTGGTAGTAGCTATTAGAATTTGAATCTGAATCTTCTTGATCATCATATGTGCTTTCACTATCTTCATTAGAATAAAAACGTTTCTTGGAAGAAAACTTCTTTTTGGAATTTTTCTTGTCAACATCATTTCCTTTTTATTTCTTATCATGGTTTTCTTTATGTGGACATTTGGATGAATATTGACCTATTATTCCCCAAGAAATATTTTTAAAGGGAATCTTACCTTTGAATTTACCAATTCCCACTTGCAACCTTTTTCACAAAATTCACTTCTTCCTCATTTGAAACGTAGCTTGTATCTTTAGGATTTTCTTTTTATTTCCCTTTATATGTGGCGTTGAATTTTTCTTCTCTCATACCAGATGTACCTCCTTTTCTTATCTCCAAGGCTATCAAGGTCCAATGGAGGTGTTCAAGGGTAAGGTTCTTCAAATCCTGCATTTCTTCAATGGAACAGAATTTGGAATAAAGCTTTGGCGTTAGTGATATCAAAATATTTTCAACAATAAAAGTTTCCTTTATTTCGTCACCAAGACTATTCATTGTGTTAACAATTCCGTCTACTCTAAGAAAAAATCTAGCAATTCTTTCATCATCATGCATTCTAAGAGTCTCATATTGAATTCTACATGTTTGAAGTTTAACACATTTTACCTTAGTGTGACCTACACATCTTTGGACAAACTTATTCCATATTTTCTTTTCCATACTCAACTACATGACTTTCGCAAACTCAAATTCAGCCAAACTTCCCAAAATAACATTTACCGCCTTTGCATTATTCTCATATTACTTCTTTCTTGCATTATCTATGGGAATGGAGGTTAGGTATTCATATAAACCTTCCACAATTTCCCATACTTCATCTCCTAGTGCCTGCAAATATGCTCTCATTTTGAATTTCCAAAATATAAAGTTAGTTACATTAAACAAGGGTGGCCTAGAAGAAACTACTCCCTCTTGACTGCTCATTTTGATAGATATCCCTTTAAGAAATCAAGCTTCTTCTAAGGGACATTCTCTGATACCAATTGTTAGAAAAAATACTAGGGGGAGGTGAATCATTATTTTTAATTCTCTTTAAATTTTCATTTCATATTCTGAACTTTGTACGCTACTATTCTTTATGCGACCAGTGTGTGCACAACTTTAGTGAATGAAAACAATGAACAACCAATTTACTTAATTTATCATGAATCACATCAATGAGTTAACTTTAACCATTGCATTATTGATTCATTAACCATTCAATATGTAGTAAAAAAAATACATCACAACACATAATAAACAAACATAGAACACCAAGATTATGTGGGAGAAAACCACCAATGACGTCATCTGTGTATTCTTCTTTTATTATAAAGAAAAGATTCATTACATCTTGTACTGGCACAATCTCTTACCAATACACAGACACCCACTTGTAGGAGGCTACAACCTTCACTCATTCTTCAGCACCCGCTAGAAGGCAGCTTCAACCTCCCAATTTCATTTACTAGCTCCAACTAGAAGGGAGAACCTACCCCCTAAACAAATTTACCAACTACCACTAGAAGGAAGATCTGACTCTATCACTAAAGGCTCGAACCCTTAGCACCCTTCATGGACCATATTTTAGAATGTTTCACAATGGATCCACCTAGCTCAAAAAATTAAAACCTATAGGCCACCTTTCACCATACTTTCACACTAGACCCACACCCAACATTATGCTCAATACCAAATTGAATACTAATTCTGAAATAAAATCATTGAACTAATTGAATCATTGTAACATCATCCCACTAAACACTGAATCAACCACTACAACTAGATCAGATGAATACACAACCAAACAATAACAGATATAAACCATCTAGATCAAGACATCATTGACAGGTAACATCAAATATAACATAATTCATCATCAAATAGCACTACAAACCTGATTAGATCTACCTCATAATATATACATGATTATTATTCAGTAGACCTACATATATACACTTTTATCAAGTGCATCACCCACATACAAATTTCAATTTACTAAAGAAACATATCTCAAAAGATATAAGTGACTAACCAAAAACAAATTCACATATGTATGCGACTATTCAAAAGCAAACAAATGTACAAATCTTAAATTACTTAAGCATACATTCATTGCAAAAACATTTCACATTTTGTAATCTTCACTATCATAAATTTGTACCATAACATCTATATAACGACAAATCTATCATTGTTAGCTACAAGCATTAATAGATCAAGAAAGTGTATTCATTAGTCTTCATAACACTTTCATATCTGATCGATCCCCTTGCTCCCTAGTGCACACCTATTTCAGATCAAATCACACATGAGTAACCCATTATCTTCACCACAAACACCTTGATATTCATATCCTTATAAGTTTTTTCTTTAGCCAATACCTTAGGTAAATCCCTTGGTAATGTCATTAGTATTCTTTGATCGGATCAAACAAATATTGTTGCCCATTTACTGTGGGAAAATACCATGTAAATGACCCCTGGTATCAATATTTCCATGGTTCGACTTATTTACGCAACTTTTACTTACAAGACCTACATATGTATGCAACTTTTATTCATGAGAACCGCGTATACTTTCTCAATCTTTACATTTGTCATCCATCTATACTTGAACTTCCATTTCTTCTGTAACATATGTACCAATATTCCTGATTTATTCTTTAGTTCCGCAAACATCACAATGTTGACATCTAGTACATCTTTATCAAGCAAGTTTCCATCAAGGACAACACATCAGCCATAATCCCAACAATATGATGTCTATCTAGAATTACATTCTATTTTGAGGAAGTCTCATGAACCCACTTAGATGTATTTTGTTTCTAGGTTTGGCACAATTAAATTTTAATAAATATAATGTTCTATTTTGGTTTTTTTGAAGGGTAAAAGATAATTAAGTTTTAGTTTACTATGAAAATTAACATAAATGGGGACTTCCAGGCACAAATAAAAGGAAATATGGACTAATAGACCAATATTAGAATGTTAGTTTTGTTGATAATAATGACTTTCATCCAAAAGAGTTGGATCCATCGACGATGAATGAGGGATTTGTCGCCAATGACCAAGCTTCAATTTCAATTAGGGTGTCTAACCCCTAAGGTTTCCATGATGGAACTTAGAGGTGTTGGTCGAGCATGTGAGGCTTACATTGCACTCCCTACACACATATAAGTGAATTAAAGCCCAATATATTATCATCCATAGTGTTACATGGAAAATTCACTTCTGTAGACAAAAAAGAAATCCCTAGATCTAGTGGTCTGATCTATAACAACAAAGAATAAAAATATATATGTTTTCCTTAGAGAGATTAAAATACAAAAAAGAGACCTACATGGAATCTGCAATAAGTCCTCCTCTTCTCCTTGCTCTTAAGCTTCAACTCTAGTACCACATGCTATAAATGGAACTTGCAACAATGACTAAAACAAGCAAAGGAATTACAATACCCACATAGCATAATCCAATGTCTCTAATCAATGAGTCAACATGGAATTGAAATACATAAGTATCAACATGACACAAGTATAAGAAAGCAAAGTGCTTTTTGTATTAATAAATAAAGGAGAGAGATACAACCATATATAGAAGTTCACTTTGTGGATGTCTGCCCAAATGTCTTGTGCTTTCTTGCCACAAAGAAAACCTTCACATTCAACCCTAATGCATAAATGGATGATGAATCCTTAAGCTAAAAGCAGCAACATGAAGGCACTAGCAATCTCCAAAATCTAACCCAGACTCTATGTGAGGAAGTAAATTTATAAGGTGAAAGTGATAGTTTAGGTTTTATCAATCTAGGCTTGAGATCCACATATGAGGGAGGATAAGCTCTAGGGATAAGAGATAATACCACTAGAGTAGGATCAAATAGGAATTCTAGATCTCTATCCATGGTAAATGGTCAAAAATACCTTAGAATATTTTGGAAGAAGAAGATTCAAAATAATTTTTTTCTCAAAATTCTAGAATCATCACTCTTGTAGAGTAGATAAACCTGCGCTGGTCATCGTAGATGCTCAGTTATGCAACTTTCAACCATTGCAAGTGGACAATCATGTATGGTGTCTAGGGCTAAAAACATGGTTTTTAAGTAGATAGACCTAGGAACTCAGGCTTTTTGGAGAAGTGATGCTTAGGGTTTTGCAAAGGGAAATTGAAAAAAGTGTCCAAGGATATTGATTGATATTGTTTTCAGGTATTTTGAGTAGATGTGACAAAATGACTTGTAACATATTGCACCATAAAACACAAGGTTAGAAGCAGTGACTGAGCACTAAAGTGCTTTACCTTGTGGTAAGTTCGTATCAAGAACAAATTGGTTGAGAACATCATCTAATACAATACATATTATTATCATGATATCATTGTTGAGGGAGGCATACCATTGCTCAACATATAAGCCAATATTACATGAACAAAGGTAAAGAAGTATCATCCACTAATGACAAATTGTGGACCCATGCTAGGATGACCATTTGAATGATCATATCCATCATACTTTGTAATATTGTATGAATTCTGAAATCGCAGCCCAGATGGATGGAACTAGATTCAGGGTTTTCTATCTCGTCACTAGATAGTATGAGTCTAATGACTTGGAGTCAAACATGGTAGAAACAATATGATTACCATCCAATGATGCAAGCCATTAACAAACGTGAGAGAAACCACTGATAATGAGAATGGATCTCAAGGTACTACAGTATAATCTATGTGGTGTGAATGAATGAGCTTTGGTCGAAGGCCAACAATGAGGACCCATCATCGAGAGCGAGGAATATTTATTTTGATGTATGCAAGCTCTAAGGTGCCACAGGGAGTTTCTAAGTCAAGTTCCTGAATAATGAGCTAATGTTGAGAGGAAGCGACCCATCGTAGGAGGGCCTTGACGCATCCCTCATCAATGACACAAAATAGGTATCAATATTTGAGACAAAATGATGTTGATGTAGAGCTGGTTCAAGAAGGGCAAACATGAATGAAGGCTTAAGATTATTGTAATAGATGTTAACTTAAGGACTTCTCTTGAACATATCTGAAACACTTTATGGAGTTGGCAACATTGACCAAAACCAATTGCAGAGGCTTTTGATATGGTATGATTAACCAAAGAGGAAATCATATTTCCCAACCCAAAAATCATGAAGATGAAGTGAAAGAGTTCCATGTTCAAGAGTGACTCGGTGCCATTAATAGGTTAAATACCCTATTTTCCCAATTTCCCCAACCATTTCTAGTCAGTACCTCTTTATTTTTGACAAGCTTGAGGAGGATAACATATGCTTGATCTATAAGTTCATCCTTCGGATGAATTCTTTTGAGTATTTTTAACAAATCCCGAGGAGTGGTTCAGTGTCGTCATGTTTAATGAGTCCAACACTGTTTGATGATTTTACAAGTCTAGCGAAGGTATAACTTAACTTCTTTTTCATGTTTAGATAGTTTGAAAAAAAGGTGAAAAAGAAAACTCCAAAGGTTCCTTTTTCATGAATTTAGTCTCTTGAGTCAAAAAAGACAGAAAACGATACTCAGGAGAACCTTTTAGTCATGTTCGAATAAAGTATTCCTTTATTGTAAATAGTCCATCCTAGTTTGGAAAAGGGTTAAACTCTTACTGGGTAGATGCCTTTTCATTTACTTTAACAAGCTCGAAAATCCAAGTTCTCGACAATATTTTCATGTTTTGGGAGTTTGAAAAGAGCTAAAAGAGGATTCCTACTAGAGTAACAAGTGGTATAAAGGGTAGCAATCGATTCCACTCATGATGGAATTGCTCAAAACACATAGAGGTAAAGAGTCTGGTGAATAAGACCACTCATCGCAACAGTTCCTCATGGAAGGATAAAAAACCCAAGGGAAAGCATATGATCAGCCAAGCAAATGGTGATGATGGAATGAGAAAACCAAGTCTCATATGGAAAAAATAGGCTAGTAAAAATGGAAATCACGAGATGTAAAGTATGAATATGGTTTCATTTTTACACAATCTGGGAACATGTGGAAATTATGCTTGAGAATACTGGAATATGGTTTCATTTTTACATAATCTTGAAACATGAGAAAAACTATGCTTGAGAGTGTTTTTCATGCCCCCATCATAAAATAAATTCTAAGGACATGCCCCCCATGCTTCATTTCATTCACCTAAGTAGACTACTAGTTACTAATAATCGAATGGAATGAAGGTTCATTTACAAGATAAAGTGAAAGACTCGATTTGGAGGGGGATCTATTTCATTTTTTAACAAGATTGACATAGGAAAATAAATATGCTTATAGGACCTTGATTCATTTTTTAACGAGATTGACACAATACAAGGAACTTTGCTCATAGAACCTTGTTTCATTTTTTAACGAGATTGACACAAGAAAAAGAACTATGCTTCAAGGATCTTGTTTCATTTTTTAACAAGATTGACACAAGAAAAGGAACTCTGCTAAGATATCTTGTTTCAGTTTTTAACAAATTTGACACTAGAAAATGAAATCTACTCTAACCCCTAGGTAGCTTAGTAGCCTTGTGGAGGAAGGTTAACTACTGGTGAGGGATATCCAGGATAGGATGAGATGGGTTGGTCTATTAACATTTGCATCCCACCTTGATACAAATTATTTTGATAATGAAGGTAACTGATAACATGTTATCTAGTCCTAAGATTGTGTTGATAGGTTGGGTAACCTTGATATTGTTTGGCATTCAAACCTTGGAAATACTAGGTTGAATAAGGTTGTTACATGGTTGTTGTATGACTAATAGGAGCTTAGGGTATTACTTGTAACGATTTCCCTAGCCAAATTTGCATTATTCCTGGAACAGACTGACCAATTGGCACTTATCGCATACTATAAATAGGTTCACTTACTTGTACCTATTAAATAGTCTGACCAAGTGACTCACGAATTGGAGGGGGTTCTGTGACAACAAGAGAAATCCCCCCTTGTTCAACAAGATCTGAAGAAACAAGAAGAAATAGCGCAGTATGAACCTCACTCTCTACGCAAAACGTACGACCAATTGAAGGTGGAATTGAGTCAACGATTTTCTCAACCGATGGTTGATTGGGAACATAATCATGGGATTCAAGTTTAGAGAGAGTTGGATTGATTGGGTTTAGATCAATCACTTCATCGAATAGCGGAGGACTGGGAGAAATCTTTCAGTAACTAGATAGAATTCGTGGCTGAGAAGCTGTAAAGTTTTCCAACACTTTTGAAGCTTCATCCATATAAGTAAAAAGATGAATAATATGATTCCCTTTAGATAACCTACAAATAAACTTAGCTTTACCATTTTTCCCTTAGACCTTACTATCACTAGTTAATGGTTTATCACCATCATGATCTCTAGAGGTTGATGGAAAGGGTTGATGTGAGTCAATGGACCACACTTCTAATACCTTGTTGTAGTACTCAACAACCCCCCATTATGATTAGACTTGGAATAATGAATGACCCTTTAAATTTTTTTGGCAATAATACTTTTTGTTTTAATAAAATAAGGCAATTTTGATATTTTTAGCTTTAAACATTAAGAAAAATGAAACAAATTATTTTAAATAAACATGTATAGCAAATCTCAGCCTTTTTCTTTAGACTAAGCCTTTTTATATTTTCTTAGCAGCTAATATTACATGAAATCATATTGGATTCAATTCAAGTTTAAAAGTCCAATCAAGAAAGCCCGATAATCATATTCTCGATATAAAAGCCTTTCGTTAGCATCACAATTTCCTAAAAGGTTTCCAAATAAACAAAGGAAGTATTAGAAAATATTATAAAAGGCTAGTCCCACCAAATCACACGCAAGCGCTATCGGGATAACGACATCGACGATTTCAAAACGAGCACCATATCAAAATGTTGATAGTCAGTCCTCGATATCTCCTTCAGTCAACTCTCGACTACCTTTCGCCATCGCCGCAACCCAATTACCGATTAATCACATGCCTTGAGATATTAGAGTTTTCATATTGCAAGTTCTTTCCATGTAACCCGATACTGAAACACCGATAGGAAAGTAGACGATCAACATTCCATTCGTATTTTTTATTCTATTATACAGAAATATATTGATCGGAACGAAGGATATCACAAATTTTAGAAGCATCACTACAAGGATTTCGCCGATAGCGATGCTACAATATAATGACATGTGTTAAATCCACTTGAAAAAATGTTAGAAAATTAATGGCCACTCTATGTGATTTATGGTTTCAAGGATCTAAATGATTTGTTATGATTTTGATGTAATGTCGTAGGATTCTTTCATTAAATCATGAATTATATTGAAAAGACTATTGCGGTAATGAATTCTTGCCGCTCATCCTTGTTTCTCATTTTAATACGTAAAACCTGACAAACAACATTTAAAGGAGATGTCTAGGATTATCAAAGTAGAGAAGAAGTTTGTAGTTCAACCACAGACAGTCTCACCTCCCATAGAAATTGCTCAAATGTCACCATTATTCACGGACATTGCATGCACACCACATATAGGGTCCTCCTCTTGCGCAATCATACATAAACTAATCAAAGATGTGAAGCCAAGGGAAATTGAGAGGAAAAGTGCTATCATAGATGATATGACCCTGTTCCTGAGTCTAGATGGAATGATGTGGCCAATTCATTTTTACATAGAATTGCAGCATGTCCCAAAATCTTTCCCTACACGGATATGGTGAGATGGGTCGTCGACAATTTGAATATCACACATAGATTTTTCATGACTCCAAAGCAGAGAATCATTAGGTCATTCAAGGCTGATGATTTGAGGAAAATGTACCACTTGCCACCACCGTAGAGGAAGTACGACACTCAATTTGTCCAAAAGTTTATGCAGGAGAACCAAAACCAAGCATATCCTATCAGGTAATGGAGAAAGGACTCGAACAAGCACAAACATGATGATAGGGGTATGTATTCAATATCTTCCCTTAGTGAACCTTTCTCTCATATCCATGTTATGATATGTATTTTATACAGTTACCCTAATACACAAAATTTCTCATAAGAATGGGTACCATTAATAGAAGGTGCTTCATATGGTTATATTATGGATGGGGAAAATATATTGTCTAATACTTTAACCGCTCAAATTCTAAGCTACAGAGAAAAAAAAAAAAATGCAATATCACTAATAGAGCTCTTCCCTTTTCTTCATGAGTGCCTATGTAATGGATGCTATTTATTTTTCATATGATTTTCCATCCATGGGATGGATAAGACAATTCAGGACCCTACCCCCATTCGTATCTACCATGATATCTTATGGGAATTCAAGTTTCATTCTCATTTTTACAAAATTTGTCATGGAATCATCCTCCCTATTCACCAAGCGATTTTTAGCAACAAAGCAACCAGACTCTCTCTAGAAGTTAATGACAATTTAATGTCAAATGGAAGGTGGTTCAGGGAGGAGTCATTCACCTATATTGGGTTTTTGGTAGTCTTTCCAATTCTCATGTTTTACGTCTTTTTGTCCCTGATAGGCTATTAGCTAGGGAAATTGTATATTAGACAGTTGGGAATGGTTTGACCAAAGTACTAAAAATGCCAAGAAAACCATTTGGCCTTCTTTTCCCATTTCTTGTGGTATTTATGAATTGGACAATTTCAAACATGCTCTTTTTGAGGTTGACAAAATTAAAGCTTTGAATTTCCCAACCATCCCAAATAGACAGTATGATCCTAATGGAGTCGCTAAAGATGTCACAACACAGGCTAGAATCAAAAAATTCGCAAGCAAGCTTGATAAATTTGATGACTTGCTCGAAATGGTTCCAGAGTACTCCAGGATTGAGAAGCTGGTAGCAGACCGAATAAATCCTGAGGAATTGATTGAGTTTAATCAATATTGTAGTCAGAGAATAGCCCATTTTCCAATAGATTTGTTTAGACATTCTCAATAAAATACCGAAATTCCAAAGATGTCAACTTCCTCATAAAAAGATACAATTGTTTCTCAGATCTCAAAGATAGCTACTTTAGCTGTTGAACAAACAAAGAAAATTCAAGGACAAAATGAACTGAATGAAGCTTGGGAGGAATTAAATCATTCCTTTTTAGCGGAAGGGAGATAGGAGTTAAGCACTTCAGTCCACAAAGAACTAACGCAGATTCGGGAAACTGAAGGGATGACCTCATTCACTATTGAGTCTCTCGAGAAAATTTGTGTCACTGAAGATATGGAAACTATCCCAGTATTTCCTACATCATAGATAGTTCTGAAAATTGAATAAATTCCTCCTTTAGATGTGTTTTATAGTCCTGAACACAAAACAATTATGAGAACACAAAGAAAGAGAAAAAAATTGGAACATGCCTAGGCATTAGTCTCTAATGAGACTCCTTTTGAAGATCTCTGGAAAGGAGCCCAATCAACACCTGATGAAGAATTAAAAAAACTCTCGCAGTTTGCAGGGGCTTATGCCGGTGAAACTATTGATAAAGAAATAGAAGTTCAATTTCATATAAAAATAGAAGGATCAAATATTGTTCAATTAGAACAAAACCTCTAAAGTGAAAGACAGGTGATAGAAGAGCAATGGCAAGCAAAGCTTGTTGAATTACAGAAGAGTTTCATTTGAAACTACAATATGAATCTCATATTAGAGGTAAAGATGCACAAATAAAACAACTGCAACAAAAGATGAATCAGTTGAATGAGAATCCAGAAATTAATGAAGTCAAAAAGGAAGCAAGACAATTGAATACACTCCTTGCTAAACAACAAGTTGTCTTTTATCATAAATTAACTTTGATTGATGATTTGTGTAAGTCTAGTGATTCCTTGGTTAACCAATTGTCCGATCTAAGGACATTTTATGAAGAAGTTGATGAAAATATTTATGAACATATAGATTGGCAGGATAGTGTTGAGGGAATATCACTCAATCTTCCCTGAATTGAAGAATCTCAGAAAGATTTTGTTTTCGGTGACTAGGACATAAAGATAAACCAAGTAGATATATATATCATTAGAGCCAGAAACTTGCTTCTGATCTCACTAAATATATCAACGACAACATAACAAGCCAATTTAATCCAAGAATGAACACATAACACTCTACCAAATGTCAAATCTCTGACGAAATCATGGCAAGAAACATCAAAGAAAAAATTTGAAGATATCAAGACTTTATGATCTGAAATGTAGAAGTTAGATCGTTCTCTCAATAAGTGCAAGACTAAAATGGGACTGGTAGGTGATTGACTTAGTGCAACTTAGTAATGAACCACAAATTGCATAAATGAGAAATACAAGTGGAATATTAAGTTGTCTCAATGCTTTAAAACATCAAGATTAAATGATGCATAAGAAACAATTTAAAAGACGTAAAATCAGTCAGAATTTGATGACGGAGTTCGTCCCTCCTGGACTACGTCTTTGGGTCCGCTTCAAAATGTGTGACTATTCTATTAGAAGTGCTTCAAGAGTTTATTTACATGTGATTTTACCAGCTGATATGTGCTCACAGGAACTGCTGGTCACTATAGAAATAAAGTCGTTTGTAATAGATTTCTAGCGCCTACCTCCGTTCCTTAATAGGCCCAAGGATGGCCAGGAAACACTTACAAGAGAATCTCTAGAAAAATATCAAAACTCTGACCCTGAAGCTCTTTCATTGAATTGTCACTTGAAAAATGAAGCACAACCTCCTTCTTGAAGGATTTTTCATCTGGAAATGGAAGAGACTTGATGGGATTATGAAACGCCTCTCTTCTCTTCTAACACAAGGCTGCAACTTGCTCCTTCCTTTATGCTTGAGGAAGAATGGCTTCTTGATGGAAAAATATCTTCCGTTGGATGGTGTGACAAACCTCCTTTTATACACCTTCAAAGTTTATTTTTGGTTTTAAGTTGTTAAAACAACTTTGGCTATTTGAGATAGTGCATAAAACTTATACATTGTACTTAGCTTCAAAATTATTCGAATGGTAAACAATACATTGATTTTTGAATTACCTTAATTGTTTGAAGCCACGTGCATTAGAAGGTTTGTTGGTTTTTTAATGCACATTCATGCATTACCTTTGTAACCATATGCACATTACGTTGGAGCTTTTAATTAAAGTTTAACTTTCAAACTCTTTTTTATGCCTTATCTTCATCCTCGTGATGACTAGCCATGTTTTCGTGGCATATCACATCTGTTGTGCACTGATTATTTGGAAATGTTCTGTTTCTTGTTGTGGGTGGCATGAGATGCCCCACACTCCCCGGTGGTGATGTATCCATGGTTTTTCAAAACCAACATTGCAATGACTGCCGGTTCGATGGTATGCCAACTAACCAAGATGGTTTCTGCACCTGTGGCATCGACAACTTGACAGCATGCCACATCTCGAGGATTGCGCTTATCCATTCTGGAAAATCCCCATGGCACTGACTGGACTTGCGACTGATTTGCATCTCTGCAATTCAACAGACTTTAATACATCCACAATCCCCGTGGCTCTGACTGGATCTACAACAGATCTGTATCTCCGCAATATATGGTTTTAACACCAATTTTTATAACCAAACTCTTTACCTATCGACGCTTGTAACCCGAGACTTCCATAACTCTGATGACATGCCACATAGTCTGACTTCTAGTTCAGTTCCACATATACAATAAACAAACCACCTTACTGCGCCTTTATTGCCACATAACCCAGATTTCCTTTGCACTGACATGCCATGTCTCCAGGACTTTGTTTATCCATTCCGCAAATCCCCGTGGCACTGACCGGACATTTTTTGCTGATGTAGATGCCTGCTGTGGTAGACTCACTCTGCTGCATGACATGACATAGCCTCCTTGGCTCCATCCGTTCCTAAATTGACTACTGACTCGGCTCATCCTTTCCGCAATTCATCAGACTTTAATACATCAACAATGCCTCGCAGTTCCATTGGAATGTTGCATTGGAATGCTTTGACTTCTGATGCCTTCGAGCATTTGTTCCAACTGTCCATGCTCTGTGGATTCCTTCGTACCTTCTACCATATGCTTTGGTAATGACATGGATTGCACTAATTTTAATGCAGCAGTATATAACCTTTTATAATTACCATTGTTTTTGTGACATATTTTAAATGTGACATAATAACACCATTTGAAAATAATAGCATATAATTTTTAAAATTCGCCATATTGAAATGTATCACATAATATTTTCCACCAAGGTTTTTACACCATAATGTCTTTGCCACCATGTTTAACATATGCGCCCTATTTTAAATGCAACCTATTATGAATTCATCTTAGATTTTAGCACCTTAGGGTTTTTGACATTATTATCATTATTGCACCTTATTATTTGCGCCAATTACAAATGTGCCAAATACAAATCAACATTTGATTCTTGCCACCTTTCTTCTGCAGAATTTTGGAGATGAAGTTTTGTGCCCCATTGCATTGCAAAATGTCACATGGCTGACAAGGCCCTCTATGACACCTCAACTTTGACGAATTCTTTCTCCATCACTTGGAGGCCAAATGGAAATCTGGAGACATCACCAGAATCAGTGCATCGAACCCTTTGTGATGGCACTAGTTCTCAAAATCAATTGAGACGATAAAAATCTTCACAAGTCAAGAACAACTTTGCCACCTAGGACCATCTTGGTCGTTAACATATGGTAAGATTCTCACTTGACTTACAAAATCCATTCTGGATCAAACCTCCCAACAAAAATAACTTTTGGACCTCCAAAAGTTTTATTACAAACAAGAACTTGATTACAAACATGAGTTAATGTAAAAACCATCTAGACTCTAGTTACAAACATTCACTAGGACTACTATCAACAATTTACAAACTCACATTTCATACATATGGCATGTAATTTTCCCAGTTCCAATCTGGAGACTAACGTTCCTCTACTCCAGGTTATTTTTATGTCTCTTACTCTTTTGATGTTGATGTTGTCTCTCAGGGTAGCATCGAACATTTTCTCTTCGAATGCCTTTTAAACTTGCAATGTCGGCAAACTCGTTCTCCAGAGTTTGTGCTAGCTACAATTTTATTGGACTTTCCCATAGTTTGTCTAGATGTTGCAGATTCCTTGTCTGACTGAAGTAAGATATTCCCAAGACGCTTCTATACTTGCAATTATGCATCTTCTTTACATGGTTTAGTCTTTACAACACCCACCTTTTTGTTGAATTCCTTCTACTTCCAACATTCTTCTACATAGTGTGTGTTACTGCGGCAAAAGGTACATGGATAAATCCTTTTAATGATGTTTATTATAAAACTTTGGTCTAAGGTCTTACCTTTCGAATCACTGTCTAAGTGATATGTCTTTTTACCTTTTCTCTCTTTCAACTTCTTTAGCATGAAGTCAGGATGTAGGGACCAACATTGATCTGAAATGTGACCGCTCTTCCTACAGTACTCATAGATTGATTGGTCGAAGCCTATGGCTTCATGTTTCAGCCTCTCCTGTACTAAGATCGACTAGATTTTGCCCTAGATTTGTTTGCCAAGACCTTGTCCTACTTGGTAACCCATCTTTTGCATTAGCTTCATACCCATTCTTTTAGTATGCTTTTCAAATGATCCAATCTCCTAATAGCTGGAGGACTCACTCTTCTCCAAGTCTTCTCTTTGTGAGGCTGGTGCATAAGAAGTTTCTTTAGAAGGTGAGGAAAAACATCTGATAGCTTCTTCTACCGACTCAATTTTTGGAGTCGTGGATAATTATGAACTATCTTCATCATCTAGAAGAAGAGGGGAGACCTCATTCTTCCTTTAAGTGGATGCACTATGAATTGATGGATTGTTTATCCTTCAACTCTTTTGCAAAACTTCAATCTCTATCTGGAGTCTTTTCTTGTCTTCCTCAAGATATTTTACCATCCACCGCAAAGCATCATTCTCTCGCTTGAGCTGCATGAAACTCTTTTCCATTATTGCACCTAAAAAAGAGCCAACCTTCTCTGATACCAAAAATGATCTGAAATGCGGAAGTTAGATCGTTTTCTCAATAAGTACAAGACTAAAATGGGACTGGTAGGTGATTAACTTATTGCAACTTAGTAATGAACCACGAATTGCATAAATGAGAAATGAAAGAGGAATATTAAGTTATCTTTATGCTTTAAAACATTAGGATTAAATGACGAATAAGAAGCAAATTAAAAGATGCAAACTCAGTAAGAATTTGATGACAGAGTTCATCCCTCGTTGACTACGTCTATGGGTCCACTTCAAAATGTGCGACCTTTCTATTAGAAGTGCTTAAAGATTTTATTTACATTTCATTTTACCATCTGATCTGTGCTTGCAGACACTATTGGTCACTGTAGAAAGAAAGTCATCTGTAACAGATTTCCATCACCTGTCTCCGTTCCTGAATAGGCCCAAGGATGTCTAGGAAATGCTCAAAAGAGCATCTGCAGACAAATGTCAAAACACTAATCTTGAAGCTTCTTTCACTGAACTATCACTTGAAAACTAAAGCACAACCTCCTTCTTGAATGATTTCTCCTCTGGCAATGGAAGAGACTTGATGGGCTTCTGAAACACCTATCTTCTCTTCTAACACAATGGTGCAACTTTCTCCTTCCTTCATGCTTGAGGAAGAATGGCTTCTTTATGGAAAATTCTCTCCCTTTGAATGGTGTGACAAACCTCCTTTTATACACCTTTAATGTTTATTTTTGGTTTTAAGTTGTTAAAACAACTTTGGCTATTTGATAGCGCATAAACCTTATGCATTGAACTTAGCTTCAAAATTATTTGAATGGTAAACAATACCTTGATTTTTGAATTACCTTAATTGTTTGAAGCCACGTGCATTAGCACATTTGTTGGTTTTTTAATGCACATTCATGCATTACCTTCATAATCATATGCACATTAAGTCGGAGCTTTTAATTAAAGGTTGAATTTCAAACTCTTTTTTATACCTTATCTTGATCCTCATGATGACTAGGAATGTTTTCGTGGCATAGAGCATTTATTGTGCTCTGATTCTTTGGCAATGTTTTGTTGCATGTTGTGCATGGCACGAGATGCCCCACACTCCCCGGCGGTGATTTATCCATGGTTTTTCGAAACCAACATTGCAATAACTATCGTTTGATGCTATTCCAACTAACCCGGATGGTTTCCGCACCTATGGCATCGACAGCTTAATAGCATGCCACGTCCTCAAGACTGCGCTTATCTATTCCAAAAAATTCCCATGGAATTGACCAGACTTGCAATTCATTTGCATGTTTACAATGCAGCAGACCTTAATACATCCATAATCCCCATGGCTCTGACCAGATCTGCAATGGATCTGTGTCTCCACAATATATGGTTTTAACACCAATTTTTATAACCAAACTCTTTACCCGTCGGCACTTGTAACTCGATACTTCCATAACTATGATGACATGCCACATAAACTGACTTCTAGTTCGGTTCCACAAATACGATAAACAAGCCACCTTACTACGCCTCTGTTGCCACATAACCCAGATTTTCTCTGTGTTGGCATTCCATGTATTCAAGACTGCGTTTATCCATTCCGCAAATCCCCATGGCACTGACTAGACATTGTTAGCAGACGTAGCCACCTCCTCTGGATGACTTACTCTAATGTATGGCATGACGAAGCCTCGTTGGTTCCATCTGTTCTTGAATTGACTGCTGACTTGGCTCATCCTTTTTGCAATTCATCAAACTTTAATACATCCACAGTCCCAAGTAGTTCCATTGGAATGTTGTGTTGGAATGCTTTGACTTCTGATGCCTTCGAGCATCTGTTCCAACTATCCATGCTATGTGGATTCTATCGTACCTTTTGCCATATGCTTTAATGACGTGGATTGCACTAAATTTAATGCAACAATATATAAATTTTGATAATTTCCATTGTTTCTGTGACATATTTTAAATGCAACATAATAATACCATTTAAAAACTATAGCATATAGTTTTTAAAATTCACCATATTAAAATGTATTACATACTATTTGCCACCAAGGTTTTTACGCCATAATGTCTTTGCCACAATGTTTAACATATGCGCCCTATTTGAAATGCAACCTATTATGAATGCCATCTTAGATTTTAGCACCTTAGGGTTTTTGATATCATTATCATTATTGCACCTTATTATTTGCGCCAATTACAAATGTGCCAAATATAAATCAACCTTTGATTCTTGCCACCTTTCTTCTGCAGAATTTTGGAGATGAAGTTTTGTACCCCATTGCGCTGCAAAATGTCACACGGCTGACAAGGCCCTCTATGACACCTCAACTTTGACGGATGCTTTCTCCATCACCAAGAGGCCAAATGGAAATACGGAGACATCACTGGAATCAGTGCGTCGAACCCTTCATCCTGGCACTAGTTTTCGCAATCAATTGAGACAATAAAACTCTCCACAAGTCGAGAACAACTTTTCCACCTACAACCATCTTGGTGGTCAACATATGGTAATATTCTTACTTGACATACAAAATCCATTCTAGATGACACCTCCCAACAGAAAGAACTTTTGGACCTCTAAAATTTTTATTACAAACATGAACTTGATTACAAACATGAGTTAATGTAAAAACCATCTAAACTCTAGTTACAAATTTTGACTAGGCCTACTATCAACAATTTACAAACTCATAGTTTATACATATGGCATGTAATTTGCCCAGTTCCAATCTAGAGACTAACATTCCTCAACTCCAGCCTTTTCTTATGTCTCTTACTTTGTTGATGCTGATGTTGTCTCTCGAGGTAGCATAGAACAATTTCACTTCGATTGCCCTTTCAGCTTGCATTGTCGACAAACTTGTTCTCTGGAGTTTGTGCTAGCTGCCTTTTTATTGGAATTAACCATACTTTTTCTGGATGTTGCAGAGTCCTTTTTTGATCAAGTAAGATCTTCCCAGGATGCTTCTTTATTTCCAATGCTACATCTTCTTTACGTGGTTTAGTCTTTACAACACCTGCCTTTTTGTTGAATGTCTTCTGCTTCCAACATTCTTCTACACGGTGTGTGTTACTGCCACAAAAGGTATATGGATAAATCCTTTTAATGACATTTAGCATAAAAATTTGGTCTAAGGTCTTACTTTCTGAATCATTTTCTGAGTGATATGTCTTTTTACCTTTTCGGTAATTCACATTCTTTAGCATCAAGTCGAGATGTAGGGACCAAAATTGATCTGCAATGTGACCACTCTTCCTGTAGTAGTCACAGATTGATTGGTCGAAGCCTATGCCTTCATGTTTAGGCCTCTCCCATACTGAGATAGGCTGGAGTCTGCCCTGGATTTCTTTTCAAAGACCTTGTTCTGCTTGGTAACCCATCTTTTTCCTTAGCTTCATACCCATTCTTTTAGTATGCTTTTCAAATGGTCCAATCTCCTTATCGCTGGAAGACTCATTCTTCTCCAAGTTTTTTCTTAGTGAGCCTGGTGCATAAGAAGTTTCTTTAGAAGGTGAGGAAAAAATTCTGATAGCTTCTTCTACCGAATGACTTTTTGGAGTCGTGGATAATGATGAACTGTCTTCATCATCTAGATGAAGAGGGGAGACCTCATTCTTCCTTTAAGTGGATGCACTATGAACTAATGGATTGTTTATCCTTCGAATCTTTTGCAAAACTTCAACCTTTGTCTAGATTCTTTACTTGTCTTTTGCAAGAGATTTCACCATCCACCACAAAGCATTGTTTCTCAAAGCTTCAATCTTTGTCTGGAGTCTTTGCTTTTCTTCCTCCAGAGATTTCACCATCCGAAGCAAAGCATCATTCTCCCACTTGAGCTGCCTGGAACTCTTTTCCATTCTTGCACCTAAAAAAGAGCCAACCTACTCTGATACCAAAAATGATTTGAAATGCGGAAGTTAGATCATTCTCTCAATAAGTTCCAGACTAAAATGGGACTAGTAGGCGATTGACTTAGTGCAACTTAGTAATGAACCACGAATTGCATAAATGAGAAATGCAAGTAGAATATTAAGTTTTCTTTATGCCTTAAAAAATCAGGATTAAATGATTCATAAGAAGCAAATTAAAAGATACAAACTCAGTAAGAATTTGATGACGGAGTTCATCCCTCCTGGACTACGTCTTCGGTTTGCTTCAAAATGTGTGACTGTTCTATTAGAAGTGCTTCAAGAGTTTAGTTACATGTGATTTTACAAACCGATCTCTACTCGCAGACACTGCTATTCATTGTAGAAAGAAAGCCATCTGTAACAACTTTCCAGTGCATGTCTCCATTGTTGAATAGGCCCAAGGATGGCCAGGGAATGCTCAAAAGTGCACCTATAGACAAATGTTGAAACTCTGACCTTGAAGCTTCTTTCATTGAACTATCACTTGAAAACTGAAGCACAACCTCCTTCTTGAAGGATTTGGCCTCTAGAAATGGAAGAGACATGATGGGCTTCTGAAACATTTCTCTTCTCTTCTAACACAAGGCTGCAACTTTCTCCTTCCTTTATGCTTGAGGAAAAATGGCTTCTTGATGGAAAAATCTCCCTCTTTGAATGGTGTGACAAACCTCCTTTTATACACCTTCAATGTTTATTTTTGGTTTTAAGTTATTAAAACAACTTTGGCTATTTTATAGCGCATAAACCTTATGCATTAAAGTTAGCTTGACAATTATTCGAATGGTAAACAATAGCTTGATTTTCGAATTACCTTAATTGTTTGAAGCCACGTGCATTAGCACGTTTGTTCATTTTTTAATGCACATTCATGCATTACCTTCGTAACCATATGCACATTATGTTGGAGCTTTTAATTAAAGGTTGACTTTCAAACTCTTTTTTATACCTTATCTTCATCCTCGTGATAACTAGGCATGTTTTCGTGGCATAGCGCATCTGTTGTGCACTGATTCTTTGGCAATGTTCAGTTGCCTACTGTGTGTGGCATGAGATGCCCCAAACTCCTCGGCGGTGATGTATCCATGGTTTTTCGAAACCAACATTGCAATGATTGTTACTTCGATGGTATGCCAACTAACCTGGATGGTTTCCGCACCTGTGGCACCGATATCTTGAAAGCATGCCACGTCCTCAGGACTGTGCATATCCATTCCGAAAAATCCCCATGGCGCTGACCATACTTGCAATTTATTTTCATCTTTGCAATGCAGCAGACCTTAATACGTCCATAATCCCCTTGGCTCTAATCAGATCTGCAACAGATCTGTATCTCTGCAATATATGGTTTTAACACCAATTTTTATAACCAAACACTTTACCCATCGATGCTTGTAACCCGAGACATCCATAACTGTGATGAAATGCCACAGAGCCCAACTTCCATTTCGGTCCCACAACTACAATAAATAAACCACCTTACTGTGCCTCTATTGCCACATAACCTAGATTTTCTCTTCGCTGGCATTCCATGTCTTCAGCATTGTGTTTATCCATTCCGCAAATCCCCGTGGCACTAATTGGACATTGTTTGCAGACGTAGCCACCTCCTGTGGCAGACTTACTCTGCTGCATGACATGACATAGCCTCCTTGGCTCCATCCATTCCTAAATTTACTTCTAACTCGGCTCATCCTTTCCACAATTCATCAGACTTTAATACGTCCACAATCCTCGGCGGTTCCATTGGAATGTTGCATTGGAATGCTTTGACTTCCAACGCCTTTGAGCATCTATTCCAACTGTCCATGCTATGTGGATTCCATCGTACCTTCTACCATATGCTTTGGTAATGACGTGGATTGCACTAAATTTAATGCAGCAATATATAACCTTTGGTAATTGCCATTGTTTTCGTGACATATTTTAAATGCAACGTAATAACACCATTTGAAAACTATAGCATATAGTTTTGAAAATTCACCATATTAAAATGTATTACGTACTATTTTCCACCAAGGTTTTTATGCCATAATTTCTTTGCCACCATGTTTAACATAAGCGCCCTATTTAAAATGAGACCTATTATGAATGTCATCTTAGGTTTTAGCATCTTAGGGTTTTTGACATCATTATCATTATTGCACCTTATTATTTGAGCCAATTACAAATGTGCCAAATACAAATCAACCTCTAATTCTTACCACCTTTCTTCTGTATAATTTTGGAGATGAAGGTTTGTGCTTCATTGCACTGCAAAATGTCACATGGCTGACAAGGCCCTCTACGACACCTCAACTTTGACGGATGCTTTCTCCATCACCGGGAGGCCAAATGGAAATCTGGGGACATCACTCGAATCAGTGCATTGAAACCTTCATCCTGGCACTATTTTTAGCAATCAATTGAGACAATCAAACTCTCCACAATTGGAGAACAACTTTTCCACGTAGGACCATCTTGGTCTTCAACATATGGTAAGATTCTGACTTGACTTACAAAATCCATTCTGGATCACACCTCCCAACAGAAATAACTTTTGGACCTCCAAAAGTTTTATTACAAACATGAACTTCATTACAAACATGAGTTAATGTAAAACCAATCTAGACTTTAGTTACAAACTTTTACTAGGCCTACTATCAACAATTTCCAAACTCATAGTTTATACATATGGCATGTGTTTCCCAGTTCCAATCTAGAGACTAACGTTCCTCAACTCTAGGTTTTTTTTGTATATCTCTTACTTTTTTGATGTTGATTTTGTCTCTCAGGGTAGCATCAAACATTTTCTCTTAGAATGCCCTTTCAGCTTGCAATGTTGACAAACTCGTTCTTTGGAGTGTGTGCTAGCTGCCTTTTTATTGGAATTTTGTGTACTTTGTCTAGATGTTGTGGAGTCCTTGTTTGACTGAAGTAAGTGTTGGCATTATGGCTAAAGTGTTGTCCTTGATGGCAACCCATACAGGTGATGGATCACTGTACAACAGGTCAATAGCAAACATTGATGAACAACTCTCAAATATTGAAGAAAATAAGGAGTACGCAGGCACACCGTTCAA
>APFE031559146.1:33323-69428 GCA_000404065.3 Pinus taeda
AATAAGGCGAATCTACTGATGGACTAAGATCTCTTCGGCGCATGTTCAGATCTGTAGATTTGACTGTCTGGGTTCTTTCTGAAGTCTTGAAATCATCTATGCCCGAAGGTATGCAGGTACAGTGAGAGAAAAATGCGTACATACGCAGGAGCGTAGCATTTCAGGTGCACCAGTACGCAGGCACAGAAGGGTTTCAGGTGCGCCGGTACGCAGGCACAGAAGGGTTTCAGGTGCGCCGGTACGCAGGCACAGAAGGGTTTCAGGTGCGCCAGTATGCAGGCACAGAAGGGCTTCAGGTGCGGATGACCGCAGGCAGTTCAATGGACTCAGAGTGAGGTACGCAGGCTAGCAGTTGAGCAGGGTGCGTACTTGTATGTAGGCAAGCACTTGAGCAGGGTGAGTATTGTAAGCAGGCAAGCAGTTGAGCAAGGTGCTTACGTAAGCAGGCTAGCAGTTGAGCAGGGTGCTTACTTCTCTTAAAATCTTTGTTTATCATTGTTGTGTTCTGGGTTTTGTCCTATTATTGTTGATCTGGTTACTATAGTTGACTGGGTGATTCTCTTATACTTGATGATCATTTGATGCTTATGGATCCAGTTTGAAAATTTATGAAAAGTGGTCCTTGTAAGAAAAGAAGTAGGGGGTTGTAGCTCCCTTCCAGGAGAAACTGGAAAACGAGAGAGAGTTGTAGCTCTCTGCAGGTTGCAGCCTGCGTACTGGTAAAGGACTGCACCAGTACAAAACCATTGTAAAAGGAGTTTCTAATTTGAAAGAAGATAGAGACATATCGCAGCAGGTGGTTTTCACCCACATTGGGTTTCCACCTTACATCTTGTGTTCTTTGGTGTGACTATCTGTTTTCTTTGTTCATGCTCATTATTTTATGGTACTGACATGCAAAACTAATTCAAAGAACAAATAAGGAAGATTTATAAAAAGAAGTAGATAATACTGATTCACCCCCCCTCTCAGTATTATTTCCAACAGTAAGATCTTCCCAAGATGCTTCTTTACTTGCAATGATGCGTCTTATTTACTTGTTTTAGTCTTTACATCACCCACCTTTTTGTTGAATTCCTTTTGCTTCCAACATTCTTCTACACAGTGTGTGTTACTGCCACAAAAGGTACATGGATAAATCCTTTTAATGACATTTAGCATAAGACTTTGGTCTAAGGTCTTACCTTCTAAATCACTATCTGAGTGATATGTCTTTTTAACTTTTCAGTCTTTCAATTTATTTGGCATCAAGTCAAGATGTAGGGACCAACATTGATTTGCAATGTGACTGTTGTTCATACAATAGTCACAGATTGATTGGTCGAAGCCTACGCCTTCATGTTTTGGCCTCTCTCGTACTGAGATCAGTTGGAGTCTGCCCTAGATTTCTTTGCCAAGACCTTGTCCTGCCTGGTAACCCATCTTATGCATTAGCTTCATACCCATTCTTTTAGTATGATTTTCAAATGCTCCAATCTCCTGATCGTTGGAAGACTCGTTCTTCTTCAAGTATTTTCTTCGTGAGGCTACTGCACAAGAAGTTTCTTTAGAAGGTAAGGAAAAAATTCCAATAGCATCTTCTACCGACTGATTTTTTGGAGTCGTGGATAATGATGAGCTGTCTTCATCATCCAGTTGAAGAGGGGAGACCTCATTCTTCCTTTTAGTGGATGCAATGTGAACTGACGTAATGTTTATCCTTCGACTCTTTTTGCAAAAATTAAATCTTTTTCTGGAGTCTTTGGTTGACTTCCTCCATAAATTTCACCATCCACTGCAAAGCATCATTTCTTAAAGCTTTAATATTTGTTTGGAGTCTTTTCTTGTCTTCCTCCAGATATTTCACCATCTTCCACAAGGCATCATTCTCCCGCTTGAGTTTCCTGGAACTGTTTTCCATTCTTGCACCTAAAAAATAGCCAACCTGCGCTAATACCAAAAATGATCTGAAATGCAGAAGTTAGATTGTTCACTCAATAAGTTCAAGACTAAAATGGGATTGGTAGGTGATTGATTTAGTGCAACTTAGTAATGAACCATGAATTGCATAAATGAGAAATGCAAGCAGAATATTAAGTTTTTTTTATGATTTAAAACATCAAGATTAAATGACGCATAAGAAGCAAATTAAAAGATGAAAACTCAGTAAGAATTTGATGATGAAGTTCATCCCTCCTAGACTACATCTTTGGGTCCGCTTAAATATGTGTGACCTTTCTATTAGAAGTGCTTCAAGAGTTTATTTACATGTGATTTTACCAGTTGATCTGTGCTTGCAGGCAGTGATGGTCACTGTAGAAAGAAAAACATCTGTGACAGCTTTCCAGCACCTGTCTCCATTCCTAAATAGGCCCAAGGGTGGCCAGTAAACACTCAAAATATCATATGCAGACAAATGTAGAAAGTTTGACCCTGAAGCTTCTTTCACTGAACTGTTGCTTGAAAAATGAAGCACAACCTCCTTCTTGAAGGATTTCGCCTCTCTTCTGTTCTAACACAAGGCTGCAACTTTCTCCTTCCTTTATGCTTGAGGAAGAATGGCTTCTTGATGGAAAACTCTCCCCCTTTGAATGGTGTGACAAACCTCCTTTTATGCACCTTCAATGTTTATTTTTTGTTTTAAGTTGTTAAAACAACTTTGGCTATTTGGTAGCGCATAAACCTTATGTATTGAAATTAGCTTCAAAATTATTCAAATTGTAAACAATACCTTGATTTTCAAATTAACTTAATTGTCTAAAGCCATGTGCATTAGCACATTTGTTGGTTTTTTAATGCACATTCATGCATTACCTTCGTAACCATATGCACATTACATTGGAGCTTTTAATTAAAGGTTGAATTTCAAACTCTTTTTTATACCTTATCTTCATCCTCGTGATGACTAGGCATGTTTTCGTGGCATAATGAATCTGTTGTGTGATGATTCTTTGGAAATGTTCTGTTGCCTGTTGTGCATGGCATGAGATGCCCCATACTCCCCGGTGGTGATGTATCCACAGTTTTTTGAAACCAACATTGCAATGACTGCCGGTTTGATGGTATGCCAACTAACTCGGACGGTTTCCACACATGTGGCATCAATAATTTGATAGCATGCCACGTCTCCAGTACTGCACTTTTCCATTCCGGCAAATCCCTATGGCGTTGACCGGACTTGCAACTAATTTGCATGTTCACAATGCAGCAGACATTAATATGTCCACAGTCTCCATGGCTTTGACCAAATCTACAAGGGATCTGTATCTCTGCAATATATGGTTTTAACACCAAATTTTATAACCGAACTCTTTACCTGTCAGTGCCTGTAACCAGAGACTTCCATAATTGTGATGACATGCCACATAGCCCAACTTCCAGTTTGGTTCCACAACTATCATCAACAAGCCACCTTACTGCACCTCTGTTGCCACATAACCCGAATTTTCTTTGCACTGGCATGCCATGTCTCCAGGACTATGTTTATCCATTCCGCAAATCCTCGTGGCACTAACCGGACACTGTTTGAGGACGTAGCCACCTCTTGTGGCAGACTTACTCTATTGCATGACATGTTGTAGCCTCCTTGGCTCCATCCGTTGTTGAATTTACTATTGACTCGACTCATCCTGTCCATAATTCATCAGAGTTTAATACGTCCTCAATCCACGGCAGTTCCATTGGAATGATTTGACTTCCAACGCCTTCGAGAATCTGTTCCAATTGTCCATGCTATGTGGATTGTGTTGTACCTTATGCCATATGCTTTGGTAATGATGTGGATTGCACTAAATTTAATGCAACAATATATAACCTTTGATAATTGCCATTGTTTTTGTAACATATTTTAAATGCGACGTAATAACACCATTTGAAAACTATAGCATATAGTTTTGAAATTTTGCCATATTAAAATGTATTACATACTATTTTCCACCAAGGTTTTTATGCCATAATGTCTTTGCCACCATGTTTAACATATGCACCCTATTTGAAATGCAACCTATTATGAATTCCATCTTAGGTTTTAGCACCTTGGGGTTTTTGACATCATTGCCGTTATTGCACCTTATTATTTGTGCCAATTACAAATGTGCCAAATACAAATCAACCTTTGACTCTTACCACCTTTCTTCTATAGAATTTTGGAGATGATGTTTTGTGCCCCATTACACTAAAACATGTCACATGGCTAACAAGGCCCTCTACGACACCTCAACTTGACGGATGCTTTCTCCATCACCAGGAGGCCAAACAGAAATGCAGAGACATCAGTGGAATCAGTGCATCGAACCCTTTGTACTAGCACTAGTTTTCACAATCCATTGAGACAATCAAACTCTGCACAAGTCGAGAACAACGGTTCCACCTAGGCCCATCTTGGTCATCAACATATGGTAAGATTCTGACTTGACTTGCAAAATTCATTCTAGATCAGTTTATCAAAAGTAAATCTCGAAAGCCATTGTCATTTCTTAGTAAAGCCAAATACTCATTTGCTTGTCCTGAGGTTCTCTCTAATGTGACAACTCATCTCCTTCCATCACTCAATGATGTTGTCGTTACAGGATAGATGCACATGCAACCACTTCATCCCCCACGATTAAAGCCAATGACAGACATATGTGGACTCAGAAAGCGAATGGAAAATTAGCCTACAACATAGTCATGAAATTATTGTTACAACATAATGCTATCTTTGTCTTTACTTTATCTTAGCTTAGTTTGTTGGAACTATTTCAAGATCTTTATATTTACTTTACTATTTTTGTAATCTTAATAGACTATAAAACCCCTTCATGTCATTAGAGAAGGGGTTCTAAATTTTTGATAGACAACTTTGAAATTGCATTATTTTTATTCCAAAGTTATCTAATAGAAGAGTTGAACTAGAAGCTATATTTTTCATGAGCAAAGTCTTGATGTATCAAGTAATATTATATTTACATTGCTGCTATGTTTCAATGAGATAAATAGTAAATTTTCTATAATTTGTTCCATTATATTTATCTTTTGCAAACAATAAAAAATTGTCACTGTTGATGAGTAAGATTGTATCTTTTCAATCATATATGAAATAACGAGATCTTATATGTGATTGGTTTTAATAATTTAATAAACTATTGAATTAAATTATTTTATCTTATTCGCATTCTCTTCATAAAGTGTTTAATGATATATATTGTAGTATACTTATGAAATCTTTTATAAATCACATGTAAAGGAATATTATCCTGGGAGATACATAGAATAAGTATATTTACTAATACCATCTTTGGTTTGAAATCACTCCATTACTCTCATTCTATTCCATTATTCATTTATATATCTTTCAAGGGAAATGGGTCCCATTATTCCCAGTTGGAGCCACCAATTCCAACAGAAACAAAGATGCTATATGTTCCCGACTAGGTGGTTTTTGCAGATGTTGAGGTAGATATTTTCCAGCCTTCAACATTTGTGGTGCTAGAAGGAGGGTTGTTGACTATGAATGGAAACAAGGTTTAATCCTAAATCAAAAGGTCATCAAAAGAGTCATTGTCCCTCAAAATCTCCTCCAACTTCCAGATCTCATTCAAAATCTCCTACTCCTAGACTGGAAGTTGTGAAAACAACCACAAGATTTCCTAGCACATAGCCTAAGTCATATAATCAACCTCCTTCCCAGGAGTTACCTGAAGTTCAAACCTTAATTCAGAAATTAGAAGGAATTTCCATTTCAGAAGAGAGGCCACAACAATGTGAACTATCTGAATGTAGTGTATCATTATCTCTTCAATCTTCTCATTTTTTGACTTGATCCCAAAGTGAGAAACTTGGAATTACTCCATTTGAGTTTCTCTTACCTTCTCACCGAAGAAATACTAAAATACCTTAATCAAAATCATCTACTAGTGAGATTTTATCATCTTCTCCACCTCACACACCTTTATTTCATCCTTCATTATCATCATCCTCTCATCTGATCAATCCTTCCACTCATACGTCTCATTCTAAATCAACTAGTGCTATTTTAATTAGCGCTACCACATGGGAAACTTCCTCTTGTACATAATCATTCTCAACCTCTTCTACATATACTTCTGCAACTTCTTCTACTCAAGCTCCCAAAATGGCTAACAGACCTTTGACCAACCCAGGTGTAGTCCAAATGCCAGCACCCCTTCATCCTTTACCTAAACATCCAAAAATATGGTTACCCAAGTTTAATCCTGATGAAGAAATTCCAAATGAAGAAAATTTTCATAATTACATGTTGGCCATTAACCTTAATGGAGTTGAAGAAGAAGATTTTGTATGTAGAATTTTTCCCTATACTTTTGTACGATCAACAAGATCCTAGTACTTTTCTTTACTAGCAAGTTCAATTTATAACCGGAATACATTTCAAGAGAAATTTCTGACAAAGTTTGGTGATGATCATACAACAACTACATTAATGAACGATCTATCCAATCTTAAAGCAAAGAAAAATGAAAAAAATTAAAGATTTTAATTCTAGGTTCAACAAATTGCTTAGTAATTCAAAACTTGGTGAAGATGTAAAAATAGAATGGTATATCTCTGCACTTCCATCTAATATTGTGATATTCCTAGATAGATCTAGAAATATACTTTAGCTGAAAATATGAAAGAAGATTTGTCTGTCGAAAAGAGAATTATAGCTTTAGAGATGAAAATTATTCTTGAAGAAAAGAAGTCAAAGAAAGTAACTTTTAAAGAAGAAACCATAAAGACCCTTCTAAGGACCATTTCAATTTAGAAGGATTATATAAAGTCCTCAAAACAATGTTAAATGAAATGGTTGAGATTAAGAAACAAGTATCAGAATCTTCAAAAAGATCTTTTAGACCTTTCAAGAAAGCTCAAACTTCATCATCTCAACCACCCAATATCATATCCAAAGCTAAATCAAATCAAGATGAAAATGAAGAATCAACCCTATGTACGGAAGAATAAGAAGAAGAAAAGCTAGTTGAAGCTCATGGATTATGGGATTTTATTCTTACTACATCAGAAAACGAAGAAAAAGGAGAGGCCTTGCTAGTAGAAACTAGGAGAAAAAAATATATTGATCCATTGCCATCAAATCAAAAACATATATAAACTAATTATGTCGATAAAGATAAAGACGCAATAAAAAAATCTCCTCCTAAACCTTCTAAGTCCATTCCGTCTCCTTCAAATTCCCCCACTTCATCTAAAAATCTTGTTGTTTCTGATAAAAGTATAGAATATATCATTGTGGAAGACATGAAGAAATTTAAGGATAACATTTCCATGTATGAGGTGAGTAAGTTGAAGAAGCAACAAAAATTATTGCTTAAATAATTAAATGTTGTTCCTACATCTCCTTTGCTAACAGCAAAAGCCTCGAAAGGAATAGGTATGCCTCCAAGTGACTCTCCAGAAAAAATCGATGCTTCCGATGCAATTCTAATTGGAGACAAGTCAAATTCCCATACTCCTACTTTTATTTTAACCTTTGAATTTTTTACTAAAAAGGTTCACAATTGTTTGGTAGACTCAGGTGCATCATCAAATATCATGCCTTATTCAATTTATCTCAAGCTGAACATAACACCTGAGAAATATGTTTTCCAAATTGTTTAATTAGATAGAACAAAGGCTAAATTATTAGGAGAATTAAACTCTGTTTTAATAAGATTATCTTCAAATTCAAAGGTATGTCAAACTATTTACTAATATTCATAAATTTTATGGTCTTATTTTAAGCAGAGATTGGCCTGAGAAATTGCATGGTTATTTTTCCACATATTGGTCACACATATGGTTTCCTTACAATGGTAAACCAAATCAAATTTGGGTGGATAAAGAAAAGCACATGAAATACATAGTTATTGATCTGGATGAAGAAAATGAGCCTATAGTTTTCGCAAACAACATCCTTCGAAATTATTCTTCAAAATCTTTCTTTAGAAGTTTTACAGCTCAGAGATCTCCTTTCTTAGCTAATTCTATTTCATTTCAAATTGAAAATTATTCACAAACATATTTTACTAAATGTATAAATATTGTAGATGCATATGTAATTAAGCATGATTCTTTATTTTGGACTCTTTATTTTGACGGTTCTAGATCTAATGATGGTGCAGGATCTAGATGCATATTGTTAAGCCCTAATGGTGAAAAAACTATGCTGGCATGTAGATTAGAATTTGAATGTACTAATAACACAACTGAATATGAAGCATTAGCACATGGATTGCATAAAGTCATAAGTCTTGATGTCAAATATCTTCAAGTGTTTGGTGATTCAGAAATTGTTATAAAACAAGTAAGAAAAAATATTCATTATGCTTCTAATAATTATAAGAAGAGCTTCGGCATAAATCACATGACAAGGACATTTGTCAACGCGTTTCGACCCAACTAGTGTGGTTCATCGTCAGGACAAGTTGAAGAGACAGACCTGGCTTAGCATATTAAATAGACTGAGCAGAGACTCCAACAGCTACCTAACGACTATTTTTGACCCCAGGACCCAGGCCAAAAATTATATTAATAAATTTAATATTATTTTTATTTTTATAATATTAAGATTAATAATATATTATTTTATTTCTAGAAATAAGCACGATTAGGTACCATGAATAGTATCATAAGTAATTCATTTAATTAAATAGTTTTTAAATGGTTATTGAAAATTATTATTTGCATGAATGAATTCTATTAAAAAATTATTAAATTGGGTTACCTAAATAAAATCTATTCTAATTCCAAAAATAGTAATAATAGGATTTTAGGAATATATATAATAAGTTATTAAATTATTAACTAACTATATACATGCATTATTTATTAGAGGTATGTTGTTTTTGTTTATAAAACTACTTACTCTTGATGTGATATTATCAGTTTATTACATTATTAAATTTACTAATTAATAATACTAATCTTAAGAGGTGAGTTTGTAAAGTAGAGGAGTATGTTTATATTATTATTATTGAGTTTAATTTCTTTATATTGAGATATATATATATATATATATATATATTATATATATATATATATATATATATATATATATATATATATATATATATAATATATATATAATATATAGATATATATATATATATATGAGAGTGTATTATTATAATCCTATTAAAGAGAAATAAAAAGCCATATTTAATTCTGTTAGCTAAAAGAGTTGAATAAATTAATTAAAATGAAGCCATCCCACCTATAAATTAGAATAATAATAACTTAATTATCATGATTTATGTAAACCAATAATAATGACCTTATGAAATAAATAATTAACTACTAAAACAGGCAAAGGACACTCATCAATGAGAAAATCATGCTTCTACATAAAGTCAAAATAAGATTAATACCTAAAAACCCGATACTAAAGAACATAAGTAAATACAGGAGGGACATAATATCAAGGTCAGGATATGAAGCTGCCAGCAATATATAATAAATTCGAACAGAATAAGAAAATCGAACAAGAAGAAAGCACCCTGGATGGACCAAGGGGAAAGGAAGAAACCCTAAGAAGACAGAGCAGGGATCCAACTCCTACTTACCTTCCAACCATCATCTCTGTTGAGATTGCTGGGTCTACGCTCAATTTCAATAGCTTCCCTTAACTTGCGATGATGGAACCGATCCACCCTGGCAATGACTTTGGCCTCCTCAATGCAGACGTGATTCTTAGTCTTGTCTACATGCTCAGCTAAGGCTAATAATATCAAACATTATCAGTCCTTGATTCAAAATTTACTTCACATTCATTGCAATTAATATTTCTCCAATTCCCAGGCTACAAAATGCTAGTGCTGATCTTTTAGCCAATGTTGCATCCAAACTCATCCCAACTGAGGATTTTATCCCTCATAAGTTTTCTATAGAGTTAATTCTTCGCCCTTCCATTCCTCACAACATCACTAATTGGTGAGTGTTTAATGATGATGAAGATATCCTAGAATTTTTTACATCTGAAGAACCTTATTATGACCAAGTCATAGATGAAGATGGGTATGATAAACAATTAAATAAATGAAATGAATAAAATGCTTTGCCCAAGCCCGTATATAAATTTGAGGATCTTTATGATTTAAAATATAGGTTTAAAAATTTTACCAATTGAAAACTTCAAAGTTCAACTTTGAGATTTGAACTGGTTAACCTTGGATCTAATATCAAACCTCAAAATATTAACTTAGGTATTATACTCTCATCTAAAGAGAGAAATGCATTTATTCATCTGTTAAAAAGAAATAAGAACATTTTTTCTTGGAATTATGAAGATCTCAAAACTTATGATACATCTATCATCCAACACACTGTCCCAATGATACCTAATGTGAAACCCATTTAGCAAAAACTCAAAAATATTCATCCAAATTTGGAAATTTAGATCAAAATTGAGTTGAATAAGTTTCTAAAGGCCAAAATTATCTTTTTGGTAAGGCATTCCAAATGGGTTTTTAATATTTTACCAGTTAGGAAAAAGAATGGTGATATTTGCATTTGTATTGATTTTAGGAATTTAAATAAGGCATGTGAAAAAGATAATTTTTCCCTCCCACCAATGGAGCAAGTCCTACAATCAGTTGTTGGTTATGACCTAATGTATTTTCTATATGGATTCTCAGGTTACAATCAAATCCTTGTTCATCAAGAGGATATATTAAAGACCACATTCAGAACAAAATGGGGAACATACACATATCAAAAATACCTTTCAGATTGATTAATACAAAAGCTAGATTCCAAAGAGCAATGAACATTGCTTTCAAGGGTTTGATTAATAAAAATGTTGTGGTATATCTAGATTATATTACCATATATTCCAAGAAGAGGAATAATCATTTCCATGACTTAAAACAGATCTTTGAAACATGCAAAAGGTATGGAATTTCTCTAAACCCCAAGAAGTCATTTTTTTCTCTCAGTGAGGGAAAAATCCTTGGTTTGATTGTATCCAAAGATGGAATTTGTATTGATCCATAAATAATTAAGGCAATCTCTAAAATTCCCTTGCCACATAATAAAAAATAAATGTAATATTTTCTTGGCCAAATTAATTTTTTCAAGAGATTTGTCCCAAAGTTCTCTCAAATCATCCTACCCTTACAAATTATGATCAAGAAAAAATCACTTTTCAAATGGGGAAACAATGAAAGAGAGTAATTTAAAGTAATCAAACAAGATTTATTGATGCTCACTCTCTATCAACTCCTAATTTTTCTGGTCAATTCATTTTGTATACTTTTTCCTCTGAACTATCATATGCAACAGTCTTAACACAACCAAACGAACAAAAAATTGAAGCTCCTATTTCTTTCTTTAGTTCAAATTTTCAAGGAACTAAATTAAATTATTATGAAGTAGAAAAACAAGGCTTCACAGTTTACAAAGAAATCAAATATTTTAGACCTTTTATCTTAAAAACTCATACTAAAGTCATAGTCGCTTTCTCAGCGGTTAGGAATTTAGTTTGTCAAAAGGAATTAGGAGAGAAAAGGGCTAACTTGGTTACTGCCTTGCAAGAGTATGACCTAGAAATAAAACCTACCAAAAATGTGAGAGGTCAAGGTTTTTGCAGATTGATTACAGGAATGAATGATGCTTCAATTGATGAAGATACAGGTAATAATGTTCAAATCACACAGGCATTTCCTATTGATATTGAATATCAATATGCTGACTTAATATTTTACTTGAAAAATGGTTATTCTCCATCTGAACTTTATTATAAAAGAAAAAGGGCCTTGAGATTGAAGGCTAATCAATATCAAATAATTTAAGTCTAAATAAAAAGGCTAAGCTTTTATATACATGTTTAGAAAGAATTATGATTCTATTTTATTAAGATGTTTGGAAAAAGCTAAAGAGGAAAAGGTTTTGCAGGAACATCATGATGGACTAGTTGGTGGACACTATAGTGGAGATATCACTACTTATAATATCCTACATGTTGGATATTACTGGCCAACTTTGTTCAAATACACTTGAAATACTTATGTGAGGAAATGAAAAGTTTGTCAAACTGCTTTAGGAAGACAAAAGAAACCATTTATGCCTTTGCATCCAGTTAATATTAAACAACCTTTTGAGTAATGGGGACTAGACATAATAAGTGAGATCGTTCCTCATTCTTCCAAACAACATAAATACATTTTCACTGCAAAGAATTACTTTACAAAATGGGTAGAGGAAATACCTTTGAAGCTAGCGAATTCTGAGAGCATTACTTAATTCATCGTTCAATTTATCATTACCATGTTTGGTATACCTCATGTTATTTTTTTGACAATGCTTCTCATTTTTATGGAAACGCAATGAATGAATTTTCTCTAAAAAGAGGATTCAAACTTAAGTATTATGCAAATTATTACCCTCAGGGAAATGGTCTAGCAGAATCTACTAATAAAAACCTTATAAAAATTATCAAATGAACCATTGACCAAAATCAAAAGAATTGGCATAAGAATTTAATATTTTCTTTATGCGTTCATAGAATAACTTAGAAGACCTCTATAGGTACTTCTCCCTTTCATCTAGTGTATGGGAAAGAAGCTATCCTACCTCCTAATCTAGCACTTCCCTCATTAGCCCTAGTACAATTCATTGAAGAAAAGCTTGCTTCTGCTTTACAATTATGAATGTCCCAAATCCTTAAGTTGGAAGAAGAAATAAATAAATCTAAACAAGTCCATGCTCACCATCAACAGTTAGTCAAATCTGCATTCAATATAAATCAGTCAAAGATAAAAATTTTGAAATTGGAGACTTAGTTTTGAAGTGGGATAAAGCTCATGAGCATAAGGGAAAACATAGTAAATTTAAAAAACTATGGCTTGGTCCATTTCAAATTTTTGAGAAGGTAGGTCCATCAACCTTTATCTTGAAAGATTTATAAGGGAAGAAGGATACTCTTCCTATTAATGGACTTATTTTCAAAAAATATTTTTCTTAAAAGAACATTTGTTCTCTTGTAGAATATGTAAATAATCATATATACAAAATAGTATTTTTAGTTTTAATAATTCTAAGTAGTACATTTTTTAGTTTACTTTGGAAGTTTCTCTTCATTATTAAGGTTTTCACTTATTCAAGAAATAATTTAGAAAACAAAATTATAAACTGAAATTTAGTATTGTATATATTTCAAATCTTTGAAATGTTATATCCATTTAATTGTGAAATCCCCTAGCTTGAAATCTTTAAAAAATCTACTTGTCTGTAAATCAGTTTTGAAAAGTTATTTTTACAAAGTAGAAATTATCTTGAAGCTATAGCATCTTTTACTTTAATGGTCATCCAAAACTCTTAAGGAGTAAATCTACCTCCCCATCCATTAATTTTAAATTTTAGAGTGATTCAAAAAGATGAAACTTAAAAGATAACAGGTCTCATCACGAGCCTACTTACCATGATCATGGGAAATTAATGATATTGACATTGCTACTATTGGCCACCAAACCAAGATGATGGCTTGTAGTTACAAAAATATAAGACAAGAGGTCTCATCACAAGCCAACTTGTTCAACTTTATTACAACTTGTGAATGACATTATCACCATATGGTCACTAAACCAGGATAATGGCTTTTAAGTAAAAAATTAAAAAATTAAAAATTAAAAAAAATAAAAATAAAATAATAAAATAATAATAATTCAAAGAAATATTCATTACCTCTAAGAATGCTATTATAAAGTAGATGGGATACTGGTTCATTTTTTATTAAATGGTAACCCTGTCGAGGTTATAGACGCCTGCTGGTAGCAGTAGCTCTACCAGTGACAAACAAGTTTATCCAAGAAGCTAAGCTTCAAATACTTTTTACTTCACTTTTACAACCTATTAGTGACTAATTTACACAATCAAGATTTTCATCTATAACAAGTTCTGAGAAGTTTACAATGAAAAGAATTATTTCAATTCAAAGTTATCTTTATCAATCTAAATTTCTATCATTTTTAACTTTCTAACAATTTCTTGATAAGATCAAAATATCATTTGTTATTTTTACAGAGATAACTATTTTGCCCAATGTGTCACCAATTGTTGTAGTACTCAACAACCCCCCATTATGATTAGACTTAGAATAATGAATAATGGGGACCCTTTAACATTTGTAGGCAAGAATCCTTTTTGTTTTAATAAAATAAGGCAATTTTAATAACTTTTAGATTTAAACATTAGAAAAATAAAACAAATTATTTTAAATAAACATGTATAGAAAAGCTTAGCCTTTTTATTTAGACTTAAATCCTTTTTATATTTTCTTAGGAAATAAAATTACATGAAATCATATCGGATTCTATTCAAATTTAAAACTCCAATAAAGAAACCCTGATAACTATATTCCCCATATAAAATCCTTTGGTTAGCATCACAATTTCCTAAAAGTTTTCATGTAAATAAAGGAAGTATTAAGAATATTATTAAAGGTTGGTCCCACAAAATCTCACACAAACACTATTGGCATATCTTCATCGATGATTTCAAAATGAGCACCATAACAAAATACCGATAACGATCCACGATATCTCCTTCAGTCAAGTCTTGGCTACCTTTTTCCCTCCTCACATCCCGATTACCAATTAATCACATTCCTTGCGATATTGGAGTTCACATATCACAAGTTTTGTTCATGTAACCCGATATCGAAACACCGATAGGAAAGTTTCTGATCAACATTCCATTTGTATTTTTTAGTCCATTGTAAAGAAATAGATTGATTGTAACAAAGGATATCACAAATTTTAGAACCATCACCTCAAGGATTTCACCGACAGCAATGCTCTGATACAATGACATATGTCAAAGCCACATGAAAAACTATTCGACAATTAATGACCACTTTGTGTGATTTATGGTTTCGAGGTTCTAAATGATTTGTTATGATTTTGATGTAATGTCGTAGGATTCTTTCATTAAATCATGCATCGAATTTTAAAGATTGTTTTCCTTATCAAATTATTTCCACTCATCCATGTTTCTCTTTTTAATAAGTAAAACCCGACAAACAACAATTAGAGGAGATGTCTAGTATTATCAAAGCAAAGAAGAAGTATGTAGCTCAACCACAGACAATCTCACCTCCTGCAAAAATTGCCGAAATGTCACCATTATTCACGAACACTGCACGCACACCAGACATAGGGTCCTCCTCTTGGGAAATCATACATAAATTGTTCGAATATGAGAAGCCAAGGGAATTTGAGAGGGAAATCGCTACCGCAGATGGTACGACTTCGGTTTCTGAGTCTAGATGGAATGATGTGGCCAATTCCTTTTTACATAGAATTGCAGCTCGTCCCAAAATGTTTCCCTACATGGATATGGTGAGATGGGTCATCAACAATTTTAATATCATAGACAGAGTTTTGATGACTCCAAAGTAGACAATCATTGGGTCATTCAAGGTCAAAGATTTGAGGAAAGTGTACCACTTTCCACCACCACAGAAGAAGTATGACACTCGATTTGTCTAGAAGTTTATGCAAGAGAACCAAAACCTAGAAGAGCCTATCAGGCAATGGAGAAATGACTTGAACAAGCACAAACACAAGGATAGGGGTATGTATTCAATAGCTTCCCTTACTGGACCTTTCTCTCGTATCGCTGCTATGATATGTCATTTATACGGTTACCCTAATACACAAAAGTTCTCAAAATAATGGGTATCATTAAAAGAAGTTGCTTCAGATGGTTATATTATGGATTGGGAAAATATATTGTCTAATACTTTAACTGCTCAAATTCTAAGCTACAAAAAAAAAAAATCAATATCACTAATAAAGCTCTACCCCCTTTCTTCATGAGTGAATATGTAATGGATGTTATTTGTTTTTCATATGATTTCCCATCCATGGGATGGAAATGGAAAATTCAGGACCCTACCCCCATTCATAGCTACCATGATATCTTGTGGGAATCCAAGTTTCATTCTCATTTTTACAAAAATTTTCATGGAATCATCCTCCCTATTCACCAGGATGTCAGCAACAAAGCACCCAGACTCTCTACAGAAGCTAATGACAATTTAATGTCAATAGAAAGGTGGTTCAAGGAGGAGTCATTCACTTATATTTGGATTTTTGGTAGTCTTACCAATCCTCATGTTTTACCTCTTTTTGTACCTGATAAGCTATTAGACAAGGAAATTTCATATCAGACAATTGGGAATGGTTTGACCAAAGTACTAAAAGATGCCAGGAAAATAATTTGGCCTTCTTTTCCCTTTTCTTGTGGTATCTATGCATTGGACAATTTAAAACATGCTCTTCTTGAAGTTAACCAAATTAAAGCTTTGAATTTCCCAACCATCCCAAATAGACAGTATGATCCTAATGGAGTCGCTAAAGATGTCACAACACAGGCTAGAATCAGACAATTCACAACTGAGCCTGATAAATTTGATGACTTGTTCGAAATTGTTCTAGAGTACTCCAGGATTGAGAAGCTAGCAGAAAACTGACTAACTCCTGAGGAATTGATTGAGTTTAATGAATACCATAGTCAGATAATAGCCCATTTTCCAATAGATTTGTTAATGCATTCTCAACAAAGTACTAAAATTCCAAAGACATCAACTTCCTCATCAAAAGATCCAATTGTTTCTCAGATCTCAGAGATAATGACTTTAGTTGTCGAACAAACAAATAAAATTCAGGGAGAAAATGAATTGGATGAAGCTTGGAAGGAATTCAATCATGCCTTATCATTCGAAGGGACATAGGAGTTAAAAACTTTAGTCCACAAAGAACTAATGTAGATTCCGAAAACTGAAGGGATGACCTCATTCACTGCTGAGGCTCCCGAGAAAACTAGTGTTGTTGAAGATATAGAAAGTATCCCAACATTTCCTACATCAGAGGTAGTTCGGAAAATTGAAAAAATTCCTCCTTTAGATGTGTTTTACAGTCCTAAACATAAGGAATTTATGAGCATAAAAAAGAAAGAAAATAAAGCTCGAACACGCCCAGGCATTAGTCTCTAATGATATTCCTTTTGAATTTCTCTAGAAAGGAGCCCAATCAACTCCTGATGAAGAATTAAAAAAACTCTCACAATTTGTAGGTTCTTATGCCAGTGCACCTTTTGATAAAGAAGCATAAGTTCAACTGCTTATAAAAGAGAAGGATCAAAAGATTGCTCAATTAGAACGAAGCCTCCAAAGTGAAAGACAAGTGATAGAATAGGAATGGCAAGTAAAGCTTGTTGAATTACAGAAGAGTTTCAATGATTTGAAACTACAATATAAATCTGATATCAAAGGTAAATATGCATAGATACAACATCTGCAACAAAAGACGAATCAATTGAAAGAGAATTCAGAAACTAATGAAGTGAAAAAGGAAGCATGAGAATTGAATACACTCCTTGCTAAACAACATGTTGTCTTTTGTCATAAATTAACTTTGATTAGTGATTTGTGTAAGTCCAGTGATTCCTTGGTTAACAAATTTTCCAATCTAAGGAAATTTTATGAAGAAGTTGATGAAAAGATTTATGAGCATATAGATTGGCAGGATAGTTTTGAGAGAAGATCACTTAATATTCCCCAAAGTGAATAATCTCAAAAAGATATTGTTTTCGGTGAATGGGACATAAAGATAAATCAAGTAGAAATGGATATCATCAGAGCTAGAAACCTTGCTTCTAATCTCACTAAATATATCAACGACAACATATTACAAGCCAATTTAATCAAGGAATGCCCACATGACACTTTACTAGATGTGAAATCTATGATGAAATCATGGAAATAAACATCAAAGAAAAAGGTTGAAGATATTAAGAGTTTATCAAAAGTAAATCTCGAAATCCATTGGCATTTCTTAGTAAAATCACATCCTCAATGGCTTGTGCTGAGGTGTATTTCTAATGTGAAAAATCATCTCCTTCCAACACTTAGTGATGCAATATTTATGGGATAGATGCGCATGCAACCTATTCACCCCCTTTAATTAAAACCAATGACAAACATATGTGGACTCAAAAAGCAAATGGAAAATTAGCCTACAACACAGTCATGAACTTATTATTACAACACAATGTTATCTTTGTCTTTACTTTATCTTAGCTTAGTTTGTTGGAACTGTTTCAAGATCTTTTTTTTTACTTTACTATTTTTTTAATCTTAATAGACTATAAAACCCCTTCATGTCATTAGAGAAGGGGTTCTGAATTTTTGATAGAAAAATTTGAAGTTGCACTATTGTTATTCCAAAGTTATCTAATAGAAGAGTTGAACCAGAAGCTATATTTTTCATGAGAAAAGTCTTGATGTACCAAGTACTATTATCTTTACATTGCTAATATGTTTCAATGAGATAGATAGTAAATTTTCTATAAGTTGTTCCATTATATGTATGTTTTACAAACAGTCAGACATTATCATTATTGATGTGTAAGATTGTATCTTTTTAATCATATATGAAATAATGAGATATTATATGTGATTGGTTTTAATATACTAATTTAATTAAATTAGTTTATCTTATTCTCTTTCTGTTCATAAAGTGTTTAATGATCTATATTGTAGAATACTTTATGAAATATTTTATAAATCACATGTAAATTAATATTATCCCGGGAGATACATAGAATAAGTATATTTATTAATAACATCTTTGGTTTGAAATCACTCCATTATTCTCATTCTATTCCATTGTTCATTTATATATCTTTCAAGGGAAACTGGTCCCATTATTCCCAGTCGGAGCCACCAATTCGAACGGAAACATAGCTTCTTTAAGTTCCGGACTAAGTGGTTTTGACAATGTTGAGGCAGAGATTTTCTAGCCTTCAACATACCTGTGGAATACCAGGGAAATTTCTAAGAATGTGGTTACCCTCATAAAGATTGCAAGGGAATTTCAATCTAAGGGGTTCGATGGGAAATTTATCGACATTAGTTGCATTCATAGAAATGTTTGCTTGGTTTCCCCCTTGCTTATTTTGATTCTTCTTCTTTGTCCTTTTCTTCTTCTTCTTAGCTTCCTAGTTACTAGCATTAATACTTTTACCATGTGAGGAGGAAAAGGATGAAGAAACAATAGGAAAAGAAGGCAAAGGGTCAACTTTAGGATCAACTTGAGGTTGATGTTGTCCAAGTGCGGGACTACTTGGCTGAGAAGCAGTTTGGACATTTGGAAGCAAGGAGGTGGAAAACAAGAAAATTGGTAAACCAATGGTAAACTTGGGAAGGGACAACGTTGCCATATAAGGAGCACCAATATTCCCAAAATAAGGAAAACCACTAGGATTCTTATTGAAGGGGTTTCCTTGACTGGTAGACTTAGGAAATGTTTCCATTAGTCTCAACATAAGATCTACTAAGGAGTTGTTCCATAGTGAGGATGTTGTTCTATGGTCAATTAATTGATTTTACAAATTAAAGACAAATAAAACAAAGGGTTAAGTAGGTAGATAAGGATTACCAAGTCACTGTGAACTGTAGAATATTGTTTCTAGTATGTGTAGACAATATCCTCGAATGTTGTGTTCGTTGTATGATAGTGAACAAGGTGGTCAACTCGGTTGCCATTGGCATGATAACAACCTATAGGGTACTTACAAAATGTACTCGGAGGTAGGTGGAATCACAGTCTATGGTAGTGCTAGCTAATGCATCCTGTACGATAGGAAATATTTTGATATAATTTTCATAAGTGGAGTGCCATCCGATATACGCAAGGGTACGTGGATAATGATCTGATATACTTACATACATGGAATACCAACTACCCTCATAATGTAACGCAGACAAGTAATGAAAACTCGTAAATACGTCGAAACATGTATATAGCCTAGACCTTTATGTATGTCATTAATGTTCCAAATTCTCCTTAGATTGATTCAGTAAATTTTAGAAGTTGACCTTCAATTATCTTTTAGTTTCAAGGCTCATGGTACGAGTTCACCTGAATTCCCTATGATGAAAATAGTATGATAATAATAACTCTTTTATTTTCAGTGAAGAGTTATCTATGAGAGGGAAGAGACAAGGAATAATGCATCAATCAATAATGCGACAAAAAATTCTTCCTAAATAGATCTTTCAATGCAACTACTCCAATTCAAATTCAAAATCCTATATATAATGAAAATAATGAAAATTTTCTTTTATTTCTCTTAATTCTCAAATGTAATAAAAACTAAAATGCCACTAGATCATTGATAAAAGAAATTACATAGAATAAGTCTGTAATAGCAAATTTTCTTCAAGCCAATAAACAATCAAGCCAAATGTTTACAAAAAACCTAACTAATAAGAGGAAATAAAAACCAAACAAATCCTCATCAAAAGGTTAAAAAAAACAAATGTAAACATGATGATGGGTTTTGCAGAGACAATGACTATTACAGAGACTTAAAAAAATTAAGTGGACAAAATCAAAACTGAGAGCAAGGCATAGAAATGCAATTTTTGCATCCTACAGGACCATCGAATGTGTAGAATGGGCACCAGTGTGAACCATCACACTTACAGAGAGGAGAGATTGTGTTGTGTTTCTCTGTCTTAGAACAGAGAGTGTGTTGGGGCTAATTTTCTCAAAAGACGGCACAAAAAAACCTACAAAGCTCATAATTATGTTTTCTTAAGGCAAATTATCATCTGAAAATTCAATGCAGGCCACTTTGAAAGGTTAAAAATTCCTAGGCCAAGGCCACTAAGGGAAATCTTGCTCGTGAGTGGATTCGCCAATTTATTATATGGAATTTACTTTTGTGGACAAAAATGAACTTCCTAGATCTAGTGGTATGATCTAGAACAACATAGAGAAAAAAGATGTATGTCTTCCTTAGAGATATTAGATACCTACCTGGAATCTGTAGTAAGTCTTCCTCTTCTCCTTTCTTGTAAGCTCCAACTCTATCTCCTTATGCTATAAATGGAACCTGCAATAATGAATAAAACAAGCAAAGGAAATACAATATCCACATAGCATAATCCAATGCCTCTAATCAATGAGTCAACATGGCATTGAAATACATAAGCATCAACACGACACAAGTATAGGAAAACAAAGTGCTTTTTGTATTAATAAATAAAGGAGAGAGTTACAACCATATATAGAAGTTGACCTTGTAGATGTCTCCCCAAATTTCTTGTCCTTCCTTTCCACAAATAAAACCTTCACATTCAACACTAATGCAAAAATGGATGATGACTCCTCAAGCTCAAAGCAAAAACATGAGGGCACTAACAATATCTGAAAGCCAACCCAAACTCTATGGGAGGCAATAAATTTATAGGGTGAAAGTGGCAGTTTAGGATTTACCAATTTAGGCTTGAGATCCACATATGAGGGAGGATAAGCTCTAGGGATAAGAGATAAGTCTAATATGTTATAATTTCAAATTGTTTCATGTTGTATCAATTAATTTAGCCCAATTCAATACTTCAATTAGAAATATCTCCAGTAAAAATTAGTCTTTCTAATCATAAAAAATAATTGAAGATAGAACAATAAATGCAATAGCAAAGGAGACAATCAGCACATCAACAAGAGACATCAAGTTTGGTCAAAGGCTAGGGAAAAACCCCACAAGGGGGAAAACCATTTTAAATTATTCTTCTATTAGATTATAATAAAATGTTAGGTAGAGAGTGTAATGAGACCAATAAAATATCATCCAGCGAAATAACCTAATGACATTCAGAAATCTGTTTCCAACATCATAATGTATCAGAGACAACTTTTCCTATATGCAGTCAACTACGACCTACGATCAAATTTCAGTCAAACTTCTCAGTCCCATGGAGGAGGATTTGTGCAAGCGACTGGAGGTTTCCAGTGAGTCCCTTGAGCTATAAGCCAACAACTATGGTCAAATTTTTCCTGTGACGAGCCAACGACTGTAACCCAAAACCCTAAAAACATATTTGAGCCTCATACCTTGTAATTTCATACCTTTGGGAACTTATTTTGTCTTCCCAATCTCAGACCTATGCGAAACAATCAATGAAGAAGAGAAGAAGAAGATGCTTGGTGATGATCTAATGAGCTTGAGGTCACTTGTATTTATAGGCTTCCATCGGTGATCAATTTACCATTAGGACCAACCTATCCAAATGTGCATATGTGGGATTTTCTTCATAAGTAAACTTTCCCTTGTCCAAATTTGATGATAGTTAGGTCGATTTTTGTCCTCTCAAAAAGAGGAATTAAATACAATAATCATCTCCATCAAATGATATATTCAAAGTAGAATTTTACCCTAATTTCATAATTTAACATATTAGAGTAGGATCAGATAGGAGTTCAAAATCTCTATAAATGGTAAATGGTTAAAACCACCTTAAAAGCTTATGGAAGAGAAATATTCAAAAATATTTTTTAATTTTCCTGAAATTATAAAATCATCACACCTGTGGAGTAGAGAAACCTATGTTGGTCAATGCAAATGCTTAGTTATGAAACTTGTAACCACTGCAAGTGGACATGCATATCATGGTGTGTTGGAATAAAAACATGGTTTTTGAGTAGATAAACCCATAAACTTAGAAGTTTTGGAGAAGTGATGCTTAGGTATTTGCAAAGGGAGAATGAAAAAGTGTCCAAGGATATTGATTGATCTAGCTTTTAGGTCTTTTGAGTGGACGTGACAAAATGATATGTAACACATAGGATTAGGCACTAACTATTATTACTATGGCCATAATCTCTTTAAACTACCACATCAAGAAGTAAGGATGGATCAAAGGTCATAGGAAGGAAGTTTTTTCAATGGCTCTACATGTAGGCTTAGAGAGTATCGAAACTACGATTCAGCCATAGCTAATCACATATGTTCCTCTTCAATCTTCGTTGGTGGCCCAACCCCCTCTACAAATGTTGATCCTACTCTTCATCCATTTTCTTATATCTCCACTATGGTGAAGCCCCCATCACACCAAGCTCATATTCCTATGATAATGGTGATGATAGCTCATTCCTTCTAACCTCCTACAAATTATTCTCTTTAACTCGGTTTGGTCATCAAGCTTGAAAGTCCCTCTCTAGGGATTATTGTGGTTCCAGCGTCACACAAGCTTTCTCCTCTAGTTGGCACTACTCCTCCTTTTGGTAATGCAAGTATTGCATGTTCTTCTTTGCATGATGTAATGAAAATTGGGCTCATTTATAGCTTTTCCCAATTCCCTCTTGATTTCATTACAATGGATAAACCTACTTCCATTCCCACCATCACTATTGTTGCATATGTGCATTTGTCAATTTGTTGCAATAAGAAATTTATTGTAGAGCCTTGACTATGCATGATATTAGTTTATTGAAGGATTAATTAATAATATTTCCTTCAACTTCTTCTTCTAAACATGATTTCAAATTGAAAATTAATTTAACTATGAAGTAATGGAAGTTGTTATTTCATCAACTAAAATAAATTACAAACTAATCTCTATTCCAGCCACACTAGGCATACAAATTTGTTGCAATAGAAACCATCGTAAGTGTTAATTGAAAAAAATTGAAGCAAAGGTATGTAAAGTAGCATACAATATAAAATTTAATATTACAAACATGGTTTTCAAGAAACTTTATAAAGAATGACATTTTCTTACATAGATGAAAGTATGACCAAGCCTCCCTAATGCAACCTATCCAATAAGTGTATAAGTATAGATGCCTTCCTAGCTCTTAGAACAATAGTGTAAGAGAATTCCTGTGTAGTAGAAAATGAAGTAAAACTACACCAACAACAATGCAAGACTTACCCAGAAGGTCAACACTAGCCAATACTAGCCAATACTAACCAACCCTAGCCAACATGTTCACTCCTGTAGAGATAATTATATCAATGGTATTCAAGTGTTTAGAAAAGAACCACACTACTTGGTAGTTGTTACAATATTATAAAAAGTGGTTCTACTCACTTCATGAAAGACACTTATCCCTTTCTCTCTATACTTTCAGGTAATATTTTAAGGGATGTGAAACAAGCAGAAAACCAAGCTTAATTACATTGGAAATACCAAACTAAATGCATTTTTCCTTTTCAAGTATGGTTGAAACAATGCATGCCAATTTACATATTTAAACATGAAACTAAATATACCGTACATGTACATACAAGGCAATTGTTAGAGTGTGGACATTCTCAACTCAACACTAGCGGAACAAAGTATGGTTGTAATGGGAATCCCTTTTTGCTTTTGTCTCATAGTTATTGGAATATTGCCACCATGTTATGCATTAGTGTTTGTTAATGTTTTTTGTGCTTTGATGATGATCATGCAACTTATGGATGAGTATATTAGCCAAGATATATATGATTTATGCTTGATACATTTTTAAGATGTTCTCTAAGATACATTGTTTGTGAGCCATTATGATGCAAAGAAGATTTGACAAGAATAATATAAATTTAATAAATAAATTGGGTTAAAGTTAAACTTAGGCAAATGTTTTTCTTTTTAATTAGACATGGTGTCACCTCAGTTGATACTTTTGAATATTGTTCAAGTTCTTCAAATGTTATTGTTAGTTTAATAGAGGTTGAGTCATATTCGTTTCAACACCTTATGCCAATATTTTTCTAGCCTTAGCAATGTTTCCATTGGAAACATATAGTGAGGTTACCATATGAAATAGTGACGTTGTAGGTCATGATGGAGAATGTTTATCCAACAGAGAAAATTTCACAGTGGATAGGTATTCTCTTCCTATGGTTGCTAGGCATGAAATGGAGTTTCTAGTGCCAACATTGGCATGTTGAATGAATGATTTTCAATGTTGTGATTAGGTTTGTTCCTATTCCTTTTTGAAAATATATTCAACAAGAAATGTTTTGTATTTTATATAGCTTTGCATAATATAAGATAAGACAATTTTTTTAATGTCCTAGATGTTTGCATAGGGTTTTATCCATATTTATGCAGGAACAAAATGAAATATGGACTTAAATTGAAACACATAGCTACAATGAAAACTAAACTTTAATTCATTAATAACAAGATACTTGAAATTGTTTACATGCAAAATGGAAATAAACTAGCTCGAGTGATGGTAGCTTATCTATGAGAAGAGATGTGATGGCTACATGCCTTCTGAACTATGTTACAATGAAGCTCGAAGGCCCTTTTTTTATTGAGTAACAATGGGAAAACTCTATACATCCAAAAATCTAACCTTAGGAGATGAAGCAACAAAAGTTTGCAGGCCCTGTTGGGATTAGTTGGAACGCCAATGTCCCGTGGTCATAACTCAACCATATGATCTTCATTTGGCATACACGATACCTCATTAGAAATATCTATCTGAGGATAAAAAAAATTCTGGAAAAATCCTTGCCCATGGGTTATAGGCTTGGCACATTAAAAAAAAAATTAGGGCCTCAAAATAACTCTAGAATTTTAGGACCCGAAAACTACTAAAAATAGTAATCTATGATTTAATTAAGGAAACTAAAAGAAACAATGTTGGGAGTATAGTTGGAATAGGCGAGTGGCCACAAATATTCACCTAGATTAGTCCTCCCCCCTTATGAAGAAATGGAACCCATTGCAGTGAGTGCCTCCATGAGATGGGGAAATTCTATTGAACTTGGTCCCTGGTGAGCCACTTGCCTTGGTGCAGGAGTTGGCCAACTTTGACAACCTGATATAGTTGGATCCTGTGTGTTGTCATATTTCGAAATCATCCCATTCATATTTTTGGAATCGACATTTCGAACCATCCTCTATAGTTCATCATCAGGATAGACCCATGAGTGAATAAGACAGAACTCAATAGGGTCAATAAATAAAGGGGTAGTCCAGGATGGGAATGAATGACACCGATAAGGAAAGGTGAGATCTAAATTCTTCTTTACAATCAATGATCTAAATCATTCTAATGTATCAACTTCTTGTAATTTCTCCCTCCCATACATGGTGAAAATTATTGATTTGAGGCTTCTGCGATTTATATTTTGTGTGGTGTCATCTTCTGGAGTCATCGCATTCATATTTTTGGAATCAGCATTTTGAACCACCCTTTGTGGTTCATCATCAGGATAGATCCATTAGTGAATAATCCATAACTCAATAGGGTCAATAAATAAAGGTGTGGACTAGGATGGGAATGAATGAAAACTGACAAGGAAAGGTGAGATCTGACTTCTTCTTTGTAATCAGTGATCTGAATCATTCTAATGTACGAACTTCTTGTAATTTCTCCCACCCGTACAAGGTGAAAATTATTGATTTGAGGCTTCTGCAATTTATATTTTGTGTGGTGTCATCTTCCGGAGTCATCGCATTAATATTTTTGGAATTGACATTTCGAACCATCCTATGTGGTTCATCATCAGGATAGATCCATGAGTGAATAAGCCAGACCTCAATAGGGTTAATAAATAAAGGTGCGGGCTAGGATGGGAATGAATGACAGCCGACAAGGAAAGGTGAGATATGACTTCTTCTTTGCAATTAGTGATCTAAATCATTCTAATGTACAAACTTCTTGTAATTTGTCCCTCTCGTACATGGTGAAAATTATTGATTTGATGCTTCTGCGATTTACATTTTGTGTGGTGTCATCTTCCGGAGTCATTGCATTCATATTTTTGTAATGTACGTTTCGAACCATCCTCTATGGTTCATCATCGAGATAGATCCATGAGTAAATAAGCCAGAACTTAATAAGGTCAATAAATAAAGGTGTGGGCTAGGATGGGAATGAATGATAGTCAATTTATCCCATCCCATCCTAACCCATACCTTTATTTATTGACCCTATTGAGTTCTAGCTTATTCACACATGGATCTATCATGATGATGAACCACAGAGGATGGTTCAAAATGTCGATCCAAAAATATGAATGTGATGACTTTGGAAGATGACACCACACAAAATATAAATCATAGAAGCCTCAAATCAATAATAGTCAGATCCTCTATTGGAAAGCATTCTTAGTATGTGGGTCCATGATCTAATAAGTCATGTCTTGTTCCATGAAATATAGGCTGAGCTTTGTTGGTGTCAACTGCTCAATAATATCTAAGTTTTCCAACAATGGTGGAAAGTATGGTCATAGGAAATCCACATTGAACATTAGGTGCAAGCCAAGGAATAGGGGAATAAATGAGCTTGAAATATTTGTCTACCATAGCCTTGGTGATGGTGTAAGGCTTGTATCAAAGTGGTTGAAGCTTTTGATGGGCTCCGAAAATGCTTTCTTTCTGAAAATGAAACCAAACTTTGTCACCCACTTGAAACTTATGTGACACCCGATGCTGATCATTAGCCTCAGACTATACATGTGTAGATTTTTCCTGTGTAGTCACATGAGACATGACAACATCAATCAAACACAATGGTTAAAATCCCATAACCACTTTAAAAGGACTACAACTAGTAAAGCAATGGAGAGGTTTGTTATAATTGTGTTGCATATAAGGAAGGCTCTCATCCTAGGTTCCTGGATGGTTGGAGTTGCACATGAGTAGTATGTGCATTATCATCATTTTGATGACCTCTGTCTGGACATAAGTATGGGGATGGAATGCAGTCAACTTGGTGAGCTTGGTGTCGAACAATGACTAGATGCTCAACTAGAATGTGCTCAGGAACCTGTTATCCCAATATGATATAATGATCTACGAGATCCCAAAATGTACCCACACTCGTTCGAAGAAGTGGTCAGCAGTGTCCTTTGTTGTGATATTGTTCTTGTAGACCAACAATATAGCCATCTTATAAAATCTATCCATAACCAGAAATACATAGTCATTATCGTGCTTGGTGGAAGGGAGGCGAGACATATAGTCCATGGAGAGGGATTCCCAAGGTTAGCTGGGAGTAGGAAAAGGAGTGTACAGGTCTTGCTTCTTGATGGTTAGCTTAGCAATGGCATAAGAAGTGTCAGATCTGAAATATTTTCCAACATCTTGTTAACACTCCGTAAATTTCCCCAGGTCGAGGAGAGAAATTTCAGAGGTAACCACAAACCACTTCTAGGCTAGAATCTAGCCCTTCTAGCCTTGGAGAGGGCTCTCTCACTTAAGTTTCTCAACTATTCTAATATTAGGCTAGGTATAATGTTAAATAAAGGTCTATTTTCAAAGGCATGTTGATGAGAAAAGAGATTGATCCATTGGGCATGGAGTCATGCTAATTCTATTTTTGTCTAGTGAGATGATGAAGAGAGGAAGGGTTATCTCCACAGGGGCAAGGTAGGAAGCCGTGGTAATGAAATAGAGTCAAATCATTGTAGGAGGGTGGGCGTAAGCAAGGTGAAAGATAAAATATGGAGCATCAACTATAGATGAATTCTAAATGTTGTTTTAAGAGGAAAAACATTAATATCTTGGAAAAACTAAATCAGAGCACCAATAAGATGAATTCTGAATTAAACATCTGTTTTTTCATAGCAAGAAGGCATACATTTAAGAGATTTAAACACATATGATGAAATTACACGACTAAAGAAGCACACATCATCAAGATCTGACACAAGAATCCATTCAAATCACCTTTTGTCCTTCATTCATTCATTGGCAAAATTTTACATAAAATATAGTGCACAGAAGTATATTTTTCTCTAATCTGACCAACATAACACTTTACTATGTTTTTCATCTCTATATACATAATGAGGTTCAATCTCTCACTATAGGTGGTCAAAATTATTGAAAAAAACAAACTTATAACTAGATACATAAAAATTTTAGTGCATATACTTAAAAATAGGAGTGGTTTTACTCATAACCAATCTATGCCTAAAACATCACCCACTTGGAATTTTCTTCAAATAAACATTAACTACAGCTCCTAAGACAATTTTCCACCTATCCACATGATCCAAACTACTTCTAAAAGCCCATAATTCAAAATATGAAGTGAAATGGTGTTGATTGTCCAGTTTTGCAGTGCATCAGGCAATTTCATAGCAAAAATTATCACCTTTCACAACGCCTTAAAATTATGAACATATATGGCTTTATTGTGGTATAAATGTTGGAGGAATCAATATAGGCATTTTGACATTCATATAACTCCTCCCATGACAATGAAAACTTCAAAACGCCACTATCTTATCAACATCAAAGACTACATGAAAAGTGCAACAAGTCCTTGTTGCGTTTTTGCAGGATCCACCAAAACTGATTTATTTCTAATTTATTTACAAAAAATAAAAAACTTTAGAGTTGAGTGGGATCCTCTTGATGAATATTTACCTTTGTACTGCCCTCTACTAGTATGTACAACTTGCCTCTCTTCCTCTTTCTTCCAGATTGCTTGGCCTCAGTGAGATTCTTCATTACTAATCTGAGTCATCTTTTTAACACCAAATTTTGTACATACAAACGCTTTGTAGGTTTTAACCTTGTACAAAAATTACCTACACATGAATTATAAAAAACATTAAAAAGACAATGGAGAAAACATAAAACATAAAACATATATACACAGAGATTTTCCCTTGGGTCCCAAAATCGGGATTACCAAATTGATTTTTCATTTTGTTCCTTTCAATGCTACAATACATATATATACATGTCAAATCATTCATAAACCCCAATCCATTAACCATGGATTAAAACAAAACTATAGTTTCCTTGATCAGATCTATAAAACACCATGGGCATAAAAGCATCATGCCCAAAACCATGTGAAAAACCCATGCACAAAATAATAGGTAGGTCTGCAATTTTTTCTCAAGGTGTTTCCCCAAACCTTGTAAGGGGGGCTATAGCCCCCCGAAAACCCCCCAACAAGGGGGGGTTGGAACCCCCTACTACGCCCCACACAATTAACAGGGGAGATATCGAGACTATTCATGGAAAGAATATAACACACACCCAACACACTTCACCTTCCTATGTAGAGGCAGGGTCCACTTTAACTTATATTTGGACTTATCAAGGACCAGCTCAACAACCTGTACCTGCTTAAAAAAACTCAATTCATCCCTACGATCCTTTTCTGCAAGGTGATCTACCTGATATTGAACTCCTTCAAGTTGTTCCAATAGCCTTTCAAACTCTTTCTGCTCATCAAAAGCCACTCTTTGTTATGGATGAATATTCTCCTCTATTTGCATTTTCACCCTGGAAATAGACATAGTTCTAGGTCTTCTTGATTGTTCAATTGTCTCCTTTATCTCTTCAACATCAATGACCTGTTTTTTTTCCTTTTTCGGATTGTACCGATGTTCTCTTTGATGGTTCTCCTTCACTAGTTTGAACAACTTCTTGTAATACTTTACGCCTAATCTCTCTATGATGCAAGGTTACCCATGCTTTACCCACAGTATGTATATTCCTATGCATAAACCATTTTCTCCCCAGGAATTTACATGACCTTCCGGTCAAAGATTCATTATAAATAACAATGGGTTAAGGCCCCCTTGATTAAAATTCACGTGGAAACCTCTATTAAGCCGACCATAGTCTATCCCTTCAAATCCTTTCAACTATCAGAACTTAATTAATCCAAAACCTTTATTAATCCTTATGCCCACACATATAAATATCGTTGAGTCCGTCTCCATCTCAAACCTTCTGTTGTGCTACTCCTCCTCCAATCTCCGATCTCCGATTGGCTTCATCAGCTTATCGGCGATATCGCAATAACGCTATCGACACATTGCCATTCCACTGCTCGTTGTTATTTGACTTTGTCGAAATGTGATCACCAATCAAATCTTGACCATCGATCTAGATCCCAATCTAACGGTCGTTGATTCAACCGATTAACAAACTTGCTCGACAGATCCTCCATCGTTGATCTACACTTCGCGGATCCAACGGTCCACGATGATTTCGGGTGAACAAGTAGCAAAGAGAATAACCGCCCGAAAAAAGTAATTTTCTCTCTCCACCTGAGTGCTACGTGTCAACCAATAAGTGGGATAGGGTGAACTCCTCTAAATACCACCTACCACTTTTGCTCCACCCAATATACCACTTTTGTGTATAAATCCGTCGATGCAATATGCCTTCATCTCCTCTGCGATTGGATCCTATCCGCTGATCTGTTAGATCCAACGATTGTTGTTAAACGATACTTCATTCTTTTGTCTACCTCTTTACTTTGGTTTTTTGTCGTTTTCTTCAATGTTTACTGTGGTTCTTGGGTTTTCTTAGAGTTTTGGTCCTTCAGTTGTTTCACTGTGCACTCCCTCCTGAGCTTGAGTTTGATCCTTTTAATGGATTCAATAATCCATCAAGATCTTCTTCATCATTCTTCTCTATGTGTGTTTGTTGAACTCCACCTACAACTCTGTTATGCAAAATACACTAACTCACTCATCGCTCACCATTGATACTTAACAACACACTTATACAAATGGAAATTGAATCTCTGTACATATATATATCAACAGAAAATTACATAATGAGACTATTTGTCTCTCCTCGGCCTGATCTTCTAATTAATGGCCTCTGGTCATCATCTACCCGTAGGCTTACAAACACAACTAAATATCTAACTCTCTCTCTCTATGTCTAACCTCCCTAACCTCTCATCGTGCCTTTTAGGCTTACATTTATACAAAGGAATTCTAAAACCAATTCTTGGTTTACATCCATAAGCTTCTCAACAAAATCCTAAAATCTCTTTCTCATCCCTAAGGATTCTCTCAAATCCACAGAATCATGAACTCCTAATCTGGATTTTACAATCAATTCTCAATTCCCTCAGTTCTCTCAACTATCCTAAGTCTCTCATATTCTGCTACATTCGAGAATATTTACAATTATGCCTCACCGTATTCAATTAAATTCTATTCTAGCTTTTCTCATTAAAATCACTCAAAGCTCTTAATAATTTCATTAATTCAATACTTAGGAAACCAACTTCCTTGAAACACAAGACCCCCTATGTCTACTAGAATACAATAATGATGTTAAGTTGAATGCTCCTACATTAGACTCCCCAAGTAAGAAAATTTATGACCTCTTGGTCATAAGTTTTGTTAATTGATTCCTCCTGGATCCCAGACTTTATTTTGTAACATGTCTTTACTCGTCTATTATTCTATTACTATTGTTGTCTACTGTTGTTCTCCAGGTCTCCATACATTATGCTGCAATGCTCCACCTGCCCTACTTGCATAGTCTGTTGTTGTCTTCCTCTTGTTGTTACTCCTTTCCTTTCTTGTTGTTGTCTTCTTCTGAGACACTTTCATCATTAAACTTCTTATCAAAAGAAGTATATCCTCTATCTGTTGATTGCCTTCAACTCTTAATCGTTGAATTTCCATTACTACTTCCACTCTTTTATCCTTACTCTCTTGTTCACTATTGTCACGCACATTTTCAGTTGCTGCTATATTGTCTTTCAAAGCAATTTCCTGCTTCTTTTTTCTGCACCTGTCAACTTCTTCTTGATTATTATTTATAAAAACTTATTTGTCATCCTTCTTCAGCAATTTATCCTGAACACTTATCCTGTGCTCTTCTAGGTTCCTCCTTTGAAAGTCTAATTCTTTATATAACTCAATGATTTTACTTGGAGTAAACTTTGGAAATTTTACACAATCTCCCATTTCTTCATTTGCTATTGACCCATCATCACATGGTCCTTCTTCCTCTGCTAAATCTTTATTAACATCCTTCAGTAGATGTTCTTCCTCTTCTTCTTTCATTTGGCTATCCACCTGTGCCAAATATGTTCCAGTTTCTGCAACAAAATCTTCAATTATAAGACAATCATCATAATCAAAAATATAAGGCCTATGTACCTCTTCTTCCTTTGGAAACACTTCGGTATGCTTCTCTGATCTCTCTTCTTCTGACAGCATATCAAAATGCTGATTCAAACTCAAAGAACTCTTGAGACTGTCAAATAGTCTCTCCTTCTCATCATCTGTTTCAATGATGTCTTTCAGCACTTGTCCACTATAGCGAATTGATTCTTTTCCAGTCTCCTCGTCATATTCTACTTCAAAACTTTCATCTTCTGGAAGGTATTCTTTCATGTTTTTGACAGCTTTAAAAGACTACATATCTTCTTCCATACCTACAATAATACACAAATCATTAATTTTAAAAATACAAGACCTTTCGGCCTCATTTGATGCTTCAGTCATCAAGTCTTCTAGCTGCTTTGAATCATTCATATGATTCAACTCCTCTGTCTCTTCATCATTTTCAAAAAGTAATGGTCCACATTCTCGTTCACATATCGAAACTTCAACATATTCTTTAGCATCTTCCTTTTGTTGTATCTCAACTCTTTCGAGCTTCTCTGTCTTCAATTTGGCATCTATAATCTGTTCAAGTTCCCTTAGCTCCTTTATTAACTTCATATTCACCTGTCTTTCCCCCTTCTCTTGTAGCCTCTACCACTTCACTTTCTTTCTCATGACATAACCATATTTCTGGTCCATTTCATTTCTTTGCAACATTTCCATTAATACTTCAAGTTGAACTGCTATCTCAGCCGTCTCCCTCTCATATTCTTCTTTACTTAACTATCTTTGTATGCCACTTTCCTTGGCATCCCTTTTCTTCTGTCCTTGGTTGTGGTTTCTTTCAGAACCTCTGTTATGACTGTTACTAGTCATCATCCTCTTTATCTCTATGAGTTCCTCACTCACTCACTATGAGCTGCACTAAAGCCTCTACAGCAACAAGTCTGCCCTAGTGCCACTTACCTCACCAAGCTCTCCTCTGTACTTGGTCTTTTGGCAAGAAATTGGTTCTCTATCTCTAGGACCTCCTTTGAGAAATTCTCTTTGCTCCTTCTAGGCTTCAACTCATCTGTACTTTCCAAGAACAAAATTTTCCTCTTTATCCAATATTTGTTGGAATTTCTCAAGGTTGTGCCACATTTCTACTTTCACTTAGAAACTCTTACCAGCTTCCTTTATCTCTTAGCAATTCTACCCACATCCTTTGTGGAACTGCCTTCATGATCTTCTGTGAGCTGCAACCAACCTCTGCACTAACAGTCTTCTCTGCTACACGATACCTCACCAAGATTTCTCTCCTCTGAGCTCAGTCTGTTGGCATTTCTCTGGTTCTTTCCTTTGGAACCAATTGAGCACTCCTCACTCTAGGTTGTTGCAATCTTCTCACCTTCCTTTGTTGCTACCTATGCATCAATATAAAGACCACAACTCTCCAATCTTCAATTCAAATTAAAATAAGAACATATCACCTCACCTTTAAGATCTCTGCCTGATCTTGTCCTCCCATTCACCTGCACTTTTGAATGGACTGTCCTTTCCACTAGCCTTCAATTGTACCTTCAAACTCTGTTACTTCAAGAACTTACAAACATCCCTCTTAGAGTTTAACTACTATAATCCTGCTCTAAAATTTCACTCATTCAATATCTACTAATCATTAGATAAATTTGCATACCTTCACCTATCTTCAGGATCTCACCATTTCCGCAAATCTATTTCAGCATATCTTCATGCTTCCACTACGCAAACTTTCAACATTCAACTACTGTCAATCAAATTTAGAATCTGGTTCTTTCTTTCAATCTTCTATCTTTATCTTGGCAAAGCTTAACTATCGACAACAATTTCTCCTTTGTTGAGTTTTCTTCCATTACTGCTTCTTAAGACTTGATCTTCTTTTGCTGAGATACTTCATTAGTTGCAACTATCAATCTTCAATCTATTTTTTTATCTAGCAAAACTCAAATAAGAGTTAAATAAAATAATACCCGCATGATTTCACAAGCAATCTCCATCCACCTTTCACATTCGAGTGAATATCCATTCTTCAAAACATCGCTGTGGATTTTTTTATGTTCCTGCAAGCTATCCTTAATTGTTACTCACCTGCCTCTAAGAACTTAACTATTCCTCTCCAATTTCAATTTCAAACATTTCACAATTCCAATTATACAGATTCATTGGCCATAAACCATTTGCTCTACTTTTCTCAAAACCTGAACATTCTATCAAAATGCAGAAATATCAATATTAGTGTTCCTCTTACCAATCTCTCAGCTTTACTCTGGTAGATTCCCTGACAGATTAGAATATGATCTCCCTTGCCTGCATACACATCTTTCCACATATCTCTATTCTAAATTCTTCCAAAGAAACTTTCACACATAATTTCTTTGTTCAACTTTGATACCAAACAACGCAAGGTTACCCTTGCTTTACCCACAGTATGCATATTCCTATGCATAAACCATTTCCGCCCAGGAATTTACATGACCTTCTGGTCAAATATTCATTATAAATAACAATGGGTTAAGGCCCCCTTGATTAAAACTCACGTGGAAACCTCTATTAAGCCGACCATAGTTTATCCCTTCAAATCCTTTCAACTATCAGAACTTAATCAATCCAAAACCCTTATTAATCCTTATGCCCGCACATATAAATATCTTCGAGTCCATCTCCATCTCAAACCTTCCATTGCACTACTCCTCCTCTCATCTCTAACCTCCAATCGGCTTCATTGGCTTATCGATGATATCGCAATATCACTATCGGCACATCACCATTCCACTGCTCGTTGTTATTCGACTTTGCCGAAATGCGATCACTGATCAAATCTTGACCGTCAATCTGGATCTCGATCCGACTATTGTTGATTCAATTGATCAAAAAACTTGCTCGACAGATCCTCCACCGTTGATCCACACTTCGTGGATCCAACGGTCCACGATGATTTTGGGTGAACAAGTAGCACGGAGAATAACTGCACGAAAAAGTGGTTTTCTCTCTCCACCTGAGTGCTAGGTGTTAACCAGTAAGTGGGATCGGGTGAACTCCTTTAAATACCACTTACCACTTTTTCTCCACCCAATATACCACTTTTGTGTATAAATCCTCTGGTGCGATATTCCTCCATCTCCTCTACTATTGGATCCTGTCTGTTGATCTGTTAGATCCAACGGTTGTTGTTCAACGATACTTCATTCTTTTGTCTACCTCTTTACTTTGTTTTTTCGTCATTTCTTCAATGTTTACCGTGGTTCTTGGGTTTTTTTTTGGGTTCTGGTCCTTCGGCTGTTTCACTGCACACTCCCTCCTGAGCTTGACTTTGATCCTTCTAATGGATTCAACAATCGATCAAGATCCTCTTCATCATGCTTCTCTCTGTGTGTTTGCCGAACTCCGACTGCAACTCTGTTATGCAGAATACACTAACTCACTCATCACCCGCCATTGATTTTTAACAACACACTTATACAAGTGGAAATTGAATCTTTATACATA